>JARHVA010005011.1:965000-1102500 GCA_037957365.1 Torreya grandis | reverse complement strand
GATGAGACTTTGGCCATATCAATGCCATTGGTGCCCCTTACAAAATGACATTTTTCCAATTTTTTTTTTTTTGTCATTTAACACAATTTCATCATGGCTCCATGAGTGTCAAGGTGCATACTACTTAGTACAACCGAAGAACATATTTATGACTTATACATGGCTCAATACTTCAATATAAAACCCTATCTATTATACTCTAACATCTACCCATCCATAGTCAACCATCATATAATCTAATCTTCCTCATTATACATCATCTGAATATAACATCTGCTACTTAACATACCCAATATCACATATCCACATCATTTAAAATAACCTACTAACTCACTCCCTACCTTACTTATCCCAATCACTATATAGTTTCTCTCATCATCACAATCAGTGATTCATCTTATCATCAAAATGTTTTCTTATCTAACTTCCTATTTAGGGATAATTACATTGGCCTGAGGTCTTCTAAAACTATGTAGGCAATTCTCAACCACTTGGATCAAGAACAACTCAACCACCCTTTTCACTACTTCTCTTTCATCCCTTATTCACTTGACTCCTTTATTTTTCCTATTGGTCACATCATATCATCACCAATAAACCTACACTCTTAGTCACTACACATTGAATCATCATCTAAATCGTGAAATGTCCTATTACCAGATTATGACTCCCTCAACATTAGTCCCTACATAGATAAGTGTAAGGTCATCACTCTCCAATAAATTTTTAGTTATGGTTGACTCCATTTGGGAAACTTCTAAAACCATGACACCGCCATATTCACTCCCTCACATATGTCATTTCTAGGGATAACATCTATTGGTTACTCATTTTGATAATAAATTTTATCCATATCTCCCATATCATCCCCTCCTTATCTTATCCATTATTATGTCCTACCCCTCATTTTATTTTGAGTGCCCATCAATTTAATTATTACTACAAGGCCCTTCATGTGGGTATCATATGATCTCTAACTTACAATCTTCCATGATCATATTTATTCTTTGAAAGACCATTAATCTTTTTTGTTAACAATGTAATTTAAATTAGGGGAAAAAAATATACATCTAAATATTTATTCTCCTTCATCATATCTAATATCACATAGTATCATGTAATTTTCATCTATTTATCATAAAAGATCATAATTAGTCCTAATATAACATTATTAATTTATCCTAGATAATAACCTAACATTTACTACATCCTACATCCATTCACCAACATTACCCTTTTATCATATGCCCATTAATTATATTTTTACAGTCCTAGTACAACAAAATTAATCCACTATCACATCATTACATTATTTTAGAAATTTTAATTCCAAACCAAACTACCCCACCAATGTCTCCTACACATCACCTTTCTAAATCACCTAGTAACCATGCTTATTAACTCTAATGGGTTATATAATCCCCTAAATTTTCTATATCCCTTCCCTAATGACATTCTAGGGTTTTATAAGATATAAATTAATAGGAAAATCCCTAGCCCTCCATCATGATTCCACTATGGCTCAAATCTAGTCATCCATTTCTTCTATGACCTACTATTTAAACTTGCACACCATCATGTAACTAAAAACAAAGTATTTTGGTGGAACAGTGTTGCCAATTTGATCTTCAATCCCTTGTTAAACATCCTACGCATCATCCTATAGAGGCAAGTCTTTGAGCCAAGTCAAGCAATCCACAATTTCAATCATTTAAGAAGCATTCAAATTGTCATTTAGGCACAATAATTAATTTTTTTGGGGTATATTGAAATATAAATTTGAGGTATAATGGTGGATATATCATTGTGATTTTGTTGTTCATTTTCCTACCTTTCCCAATCAAAGGTGTTTTATAAGTTTTGATAGTTATAGATGAGAATATCTATTATTTCTTGAATATTTATTGTTATTCCAATTGTTAACATCACATATAGATATAGTAGATAGTGATATTATTTATTTCCATTGAATCTATACACATTCACAATTATTCATATTGCTTTGGTTCTAGCTTAATTGGAGATACACATGGGATCTAACTTTCTATAATTATAATTGTATCCATAAACTATTTCACCTATCTTTTTATCTCGACATTTTTCATAGGGGTTAATCTATAATCTACCTTATTTGCAAAACAATATCCAAGCACTAAATCCATATGATGGATGATGCTTATCATATATGTTAATTCACGAGCAATTTCATTTCTCACAATATCAACATATTCAACTAAAAAATTTCATTATTTAATGGAAGGACTACTTGCCTTAACATTTTTCATAGATAATGTGAGTCTTTCCACCAGATCAAAACATTTATCCTCTTTTCTTACTACTTTCACAAGTTCCTTTCTTCAAATCATTACCACCTTAGAACTGATTTTCACTGCAGCTAATTTATCCTTCAATGGACTCAAAGTGTACTTATTTCTATCCTTCACGATAATGTAAGTGTTTTTTTATCCATCATGCATAAATATGATATCATATTTCCATGGTTATCCAAATAACACATGCCATAAATGCATGGTCATAATGTCACATAGAACCTCATCTTTGTATAAACCTATTTGAAAAATCATAGTGTATATTTAATTTACTATCACCTAATGAAATTTTAGAAACCGTCAATCCTTATATGGATTAGAGTTTACTAACATTTTAACCTAAGATTATCTATAACTATTTCACACACTAGATAATATGTCCTTCCACTATAAATATCTTATTTAGAATTCTTATTTAAAAATATAAAAATAATTTGAAATAGACATTTCCTTTGTGTTGTTTTTTTCACTTCCTTGGCTAGTCTCAAAAAGTCTCTCTTCATTATACATGTTTATCCATATCCTAGATCTTCCATATTCACTTGATATCCCACACTTTATTAATCACTATTGAAAATATGAGTCATTCCTTTTGTTATTGTGACATTGTTCTAAATTTATTCTAGACATTAAAAATATATATGTGAAAAATATTTATTTCACCTAAATAATTTTATTATGAAGCTTTAGCCTCTTCTTCTTCAAAAATATATTTTTCCACTAGAAGAATAACTTATTTATCTTGTATTTATATTATAATCTTGAGAGTTTCTTTATTCTCCAATGTAAGCTTCATGTCATATTCCTCCACTATTTTATCACATTCTTCTTGAGAACATTTCTCTACCTCTAGAATTATTTTATTTTCTCCTAAAAATTATTTCTCTCATCCTCAACACACATTGATCAAATTCTTATATTGTTTTTAGGTTACATAAATGGATACATTATCTTGGTCATGTTATATGTGTTCACCACATATAGTGAACCTATAAAATTAGTTAGTATACCTTTTTAATATAAAATTATTTAGTTTAATTTTTTAATGATCATATTTTTTTGTTAGGATCAATAGCTTCTTAAAAAAACTCATTTAATCATATGCAGGAAAAAAATTATCTTTTAATTTAGTCACAATTTATTCCAATGAATTAATTGTATCCTTATTTTTTCTCTATCTTAAATATACACATCATTCCACTAGAGTGATGTGTGACCCTTCAAATTTTTATATGCAAACATAACCCTCTTGGGATCATCCATTAATAGTAGTCAAAATAGTTTTCCATGTCTATGATCTAATATATAATCTCTTTGGAATTCAAAATTCCATTATAATAGGGTAAATATAGTTTTGGCTTGCTACCATGTCATGTAACTAATTTAATAAATTTGGACTCAAATTCATATTCCACCTCTTCTAATTCAGGTTATTGAACGCCTCTAGGTCCTTGATTTCTTTCTTGAGTACCTTATTCTTCTTCATCACTTTCATTTTTAACATGTACTCCTATACTTTGTGTTATCTCTATGGCATCCAATCTCTTGGATTCCACTCATAATTTATTCAATGTTTTCAATACTAATGGTCTGTCTTCTACACTTTTTCTAGTGATATAACCTTTTTGTGTGATTTATTCACGCAACTACAATTTTCTTTTCAAATTGTGCGTATGACTCAATCTAGAGTCTTCTCACACATGTCAAGAAGTAGTAAACAAAAACTTTTATTTAATACCACTCGGTGCAAGTGGAAGATCCATTGAGCCAAAATAATGGCTACCTCACTCCCCGACAATGATCACACAACATTTAGAAATTAAAAAAACACAATATAAAATAGATAAAATAATAGAGATGACACTACTTTTATTGAACTAAACATAACATTACATCACAATTAATAGATGAGATCAAAGTCTAATTATACTTGCAGGATCTAATATTTGATTCTATATTGTTTTTTTTCTTGGCTCTATTGACATCTTCAAACTTCCAAATCATGATCAATTATTCTTAATTATTATTTCTTCAACCCTTCTAATACTTTTCAAAATCACTGACTCTTACTCAATCTCTATATTATTTATCCTTCCAATGAAATCCCATTTAACATTTGGAATGAGATCCTTCCCTTGTTTTCCCCTAGTATTACAAAATTATTTAACCTTCTCTTGTCAGTAACAATGATTGAAAAGTTTTATTAAATATTTCTTGATGACTATCAATTAATAAGATTTTATTAGATATTTCTGAAGATAAATTACATGCATGAAGATATCCATGTCACCGTGAATAGCTTGTGAACTATGAACAAAATTTAATTTTAATTTCAAGTTTCCCATTATCATACCACATGGCATGATGGTTATAATATCTACTAAATAATATCAAAATTTGTTCCCCATTATTTCAAATGTCTCCAAGGCCATGTGGCTTAATTAAATCTAACTAAATATTTCAACACATCTAAATTATTCTATGGTCCTCATATTTTATAATATGACCACTTATGATTGTGACACTTGTTGAATATTAGGCTCTTGAAATTAGACAATTTCCCAACTGACCTGTGAAAGTAAGTCGATGCTTGTGAATCCATGAAAATGAAGTTAAGTTATATAGCCATCAATTCCTATAAAAATATCATCCCATAAATCCCATGTGTACCTTGATCAAACTCCATGGATAAGCCTTCACCATGAACTTTTATGATCTCATATATGAATTCCAATAATATTTTGGATGCATTGGAATTTTCAATCCAATTTAAAACTCATAAGGTCTAAAAATATGTCTTAACGTGAAGAATTATCTCTTAAAATATTAAAATGATGTTGTCATGAATAAATAGTCTATGAATAGTCTCCAAAGAACATGGAGATTGTGACCACCAACACATGTAAATATATAGTCTCTACGATTAATGTAAATACTATCTAATGTCCCCAAAATTATGATAAAGTGATTTAATTAATTTAATTTAATTAATTTGTCCAAAAATTAATATTATTTCAAAAGGATGACTTTAATTAATTATTTTAATTAAACTAAAATGGAAATAATAAAATATTAAAAAGGTCACTTTATTAAATAAGTTTCTTCTAGAAGTTGGAGTTAGTTGCAAGTTGGCTTCTTCTAGAATATTCTTTCGATCCTTTAAAAGAAGTTGAGGGCAAAGCAATTGGATGCATTATTGAGTTAATATTTCTTATGCATTCTTGCAAGGGCTTGAATCTCAGATTCAGCTAAATCTCTGAGGATGAAAACCTTCAGCAGATTGGAAAAGGGTTGGATGAAAACCTGACTCTTCCTAAGAGTGGATTTGCGATGGAGTTCACATCTGCACATATTGGTTTGAGATCAATTTCAGTGAGTTGAAGTTAATGAATATTTGGAACATTTAATGATTTTTGGAAGCTTGCTACAGTGCTCATACTTGCTACAGTGTCTATACTTGCTATAGTACCCAACTCACTATAGTACCCACACTTGCTACAGTGTCACACTATATTACTCGCACATGCTACAGTGTCACGCTACAGTAAACTCTTGCCATTTTAGTTCATCCTGTCTAATATAAGTACCAAATGTAGGGATTAAAGAATTTATCAAGAGTTTGATAATTTATCAGAATATTGCATATAAATTGTTCATCATTTCCATGCAAGGGTTTGTAGATTATTTCCCTTTAATTAAGTGTTGAGATTGTCATTGATTGAGGGGGCCATCAAGGACGTATCATTCATAAATCAAGCCATGGGTTTCACTTAGGAATTAAGAGCATTCAAGACATGGTAATTCCCTACTTCAGTAATTCATAGTTGCCTAGATGTGAGGTTTCTGAGTCTAGATACCTTAATAAGGAGTTAGAAAGTGTCCAAAGACATTGTAGATGTTATGCTGGGCATATGAGGCTGTACTAGGCATGATTCTCAGGAGGAACCCTACTACTATAGTCATAGACATTCTATTTCTGCAATCCAAAACTCATTTGCTAGTGGTGATATTTGCTGGAGGATTTTGTTGCTTGGAAACCCATCAAAGGACTGGTCATTTATAGAATGTGCATTGTAATCTACATACTTGAATATATTTTTGAAAGTTACATTTAAATGAATCTTTATGTAACTGTGTTCCCAAATTTCTAGGTAACACTGTTATGCTTCAAATCATACTCATTCTGAGTAGGTGTTAGTTGTTCACATTTTGGAATGATAATTGTTAGTACATTACATTGAAAGAGTAAAATCGGGACTATATTTGCAATTGCTATTTATCTAAAATATATTTGAGGAGAATCTATAGTTCTATTGCAACCATATTAATATTCAGACCTTGTGATATATCTGTTGTTTCACTCTTGTTGTAATCACTGAGTTATTATCTAAGTTGGTACATACCTGTTAAGTAGTTTTGGGTAGTACTCTTTGCATAATCAGTCATCTTATAATCTCAAGTACTTTGAAAATGTATTATTTCTAAACATGTGTAAACCTGATCTTCATTTTTGAGCAATGTATTCATGGAAATTAGACTTAAGTAATGTTCAATTTCATCCAGTTATTAACATTCTCTTTGTTAGGATATTACATTGGTATCAGAGCCATGCTTCTTACCAGCCTATAGGGGTGAATATATTTTATTTCTATACATCTAAGAAGAATTGATATAACCCATAGGTATTATACACACAAAAGAGATTAGTAGGAGTGTGAGTTTGGTATAGAATAGGGACCTATTATGGCAAAAGAATAGGGGGATGCTCAAAAAAATCAGGATGAGGAAGAGAGAGAGATGGTGAGGATTCTCATCACTACTTAGCCCAAGATCGCTCAGGCTTTCGATAGATTATAGGATACCTTGGAACATTTGGAGGTGGATAGACACAGAGGCAGGCAGAGTAGATCAATCTCAGTGGCAGGCAGTCATCATAGCCATCAGTCCAATTAGCATAGCCATTAGTCCCATTCTTCAGTTGGGAGCTCCCTTCATTCCTCTAGGCAGAATCACCATCGTATACCTACTACAAATAGACCATTGCTTCCTCAGTTTGAACTAGGTGAATAGCTAGCACAGGTGGAGCCACCAGAGGTTGGGTTCTAGGAGTCCATTTTGGTAGCCACAGTTGAGTGGAGACCTCTACCCACAGAGGTTAGGGATGTTTTCCCTTTTCCCCAGTATTATGTGTAGCGTAGAGATACAACTAGATTCAGGGGAGATCATGGTTATAGACCACCCCAGCAGCAAAATTTTTACCTCAATAGAGCTATTAGGAAGATCACATTGGCTACATATGATGGCTCAGGTGATACGACTGCACGAGCTTGGGTGCACAAGCTGGACATATATCTATCCTTGTGGCCCATGCTTGAGTGTGAGGCTATTTAGTTTACTATGTTGCATTTAGAGGGAATTACATATGATTGGTGGCACCATGGATTGGTCACCCAGAATCATGCCTTGGTATGTTCCTATGTTGAGTTCACTGAGCAACTCATTACATGGTTTTATCGTAAGGACACAGAGCTCTACTATAGAGAGTTGGCCCATCTTAGATAGACTGGTAACAGAGAAGCTTATATTAATGAGTTTCAGTGTATTGCAGTTATGGTACCTGATATGCCCCAAAGGTGGAGTGATGTTATTCATTGACAGATTACAGGATAGACTTAACAGTTTTGTATGTGCTTTCCAACCAGCCACTCTTAAGGAGGCCATTGATGTGACATTGAGACTGGATACTGTTCCCACTTCTTATCAGGTAGATAAGAAACCATTTAGGGACTCTCAGCCTGCATAGAAGGCCAACATGCCACAAAATAAAGAAGGGTCATCTTCTAGAAACCCTTGGATGAATCAAGATATGAGGAACGAATTGAGAAGGAAAAAGTTATGCTTTTCCTGTAAAGAACCTTGGGAACCCGGACACCACTGTATGGGTAAAGGAAAGGTTCATTTGATTGAGGTGACATCTGAGTTAGGGGATGAGGAGGTACCTGACACTGATATTGATGATAGCATAGAGGATGTTGAGCAGGTATAGACATAGTTGGAGTTAGATACCCCTGAGCCCATGGCGTCAGCCAAAGTAACTATGGCTACCCTCTCTAGTTATCCTAACTTTCATGGCTTTTAGTTGAAAGGTACACTTAAGGGAAAGTGGGTCATGAGCTTGGTAGACATAGGTGTTACGCATAACTTTATTGACCAGAAGTTAGTGGAGAGGCATGGATTACAATATTAGGAGTTTGGTGGTTTTGGAGTAAAGGTGCCAGATGGTGTAGTTTTGGGTTGTACCAAATGGATTTCATAGCTTAGTATTCAGATGGGGGATTATACTCTAATAGATGATTTTTATGTGCTTCCCTTAGAGGATTATGATGTGGTCTTGGGCATGTAGTGGTTATAGGGTATTGGGTGTTACATTATTGATCACCACTGTATGCAGTTAGAGTTCCTTTCTGGGGGAAAGAAGACTATCTTGAGGATAGCGTTAGATGGTGGACCTAAGGAGGTGTCATCTCATAAGATGGAGACTATTATTAGACATAATGATGTGATTTGGGATACATATTGTTTGGTTAAGTTCAAAACACCCACACCTCAGGATAACTGGGTATTTCATGTTGATATTTAGTCAAGATCGACCATCATAGGAGAGTATTTGGTGACATACCTTCAGGGGTACCTCCAAATAGAGGTTTTGAGCATGGTATAGAGATGGAGCTAGATTTCACATCAAATGGGAAGAAGATTGTATTGAGAGCTTTAGCAGATGGTGCTCCAAGTGTTGCGACAACAAAGAGGATGGAGGCTCATTTTATGAATGATGAGGTAAATGATTCTATATGTTGCATGACATTTTAACTTCCAATTATGAGTCATCATCCTTATGGGGATTTGGAGAGCATGATAATCAGAGTAGCGCAGCAGTGTTTTGCGAAGACTAAGGTATGTGATGGTGAGTTTGTTAATTACATATTGAGAATTATCGCACTACTATCTAGGAGAGATAAGGATAAATTATTCACAGATATATTGCAGCATGGTGTTTCAAATAGTAGAGTTTGTAAATTTTTGAGAATGATATGGGATCCTTGAAGTTGTGTTGGGTATCAAGTGCGAATTGCTTGAGGACAAGCAATCTCTAGGAAGGGAGGACTGTAATGTCCCCAAAATTATGATAAAGTTATTTAATTAAATTAAGTTGTCCAAAAATTTAGAAATAATAAAATATTAAAAAGGTCACTTTGTTAAATAAGTTTCTTCTAGAAGTTGGAGTTAGTTGCAAGTTGGCTTCTTCTAGAAGATTCCTTGCAGCCTTTAAAAGAAGTTGAGGGCAAAGCAATTGGATGCATTATTCAGTTAATATTTCTTATGCATTATTACAAGGGCTTGAATCTCAGATTCAGCTAAATCTCTAAGGATGAAAACCTTCAGCAAATTGGAAAAGGGTTGGATGAAAACCTGACTCTTCCTACGAGTGAATTTGCGACGGAGTTCACATTTGCACAAATTAGTTTTAGATCAATTTCAATGAGTTGAATTTAATGAATATTTGGAAGATTTAATTATTTTTGGAAGCTTGCTACAGTGCCCATACTTGCTATAGTGTCCATACTTGCTACAGTACCCTACTCGCTACAATACCCACACTTGCTACAGTGTCGCGCTATAGTACCCACACATACTACAGTGTCGTGCTACAGTAAACTCTTACCATTTTAGTTCTTCCTGTCTAATCTAAGAAAAAAATGTAGGGATTGAAGAATTTATCAAGAGTTTGATAATTTATCAGAATATTGCATATAAATTGTTCATCATTGCGAAGCAAGGGTTTGTAGATTATTTCCCTTTAATTAAGTGTTGAGATTGGCATTGATTGAGAGGGCCATCAAGGAGGTATCATTCAAAAATCAGACCATGGGTTTCACTCAATAATTAAGAGCATTTATGGCATGGTAATTCTCTACTGCAGCAATTCATAGCTACCTGGACGTGAGGTTTCTAAGTCTAGATAACTTAATCAAGAGTTAGAAAGTGTCCAAGGAGGCTGTAGATGTTATGCTGGGCGTATGAGGCTGTATTAGGCATGATTCTTAGGAGGAACCTTGTTGCTATAGTCACAGACATTCTATTTCTATAATCCAAAACTCCTTTACCAGTGGTGATACATGCTGGAGGCTTTTGTTGCTTGGAAACCCATCGAAGCACTGGTATTTATAGACTATGCATTGTAATCTGCATACTTGAATATCTTACTAAAAGTTACATTTAAATGAATTTGCCTGTAAGTGTGTTCCCAAATTTCTAGGTAACACTGTTATGCTTTAAATCATAATCATTCTGAGTAGGTGTTAGCTGTTCACATTTTGGAATGATAATTGTTAGTACATTGCATTGAAAGAGTAAAATGTGGACTATATTTGCAATTGCTATTTATCTAAAATATATTTAAGGAGAATCTATAGTTCTGTTGCAACCATATTAATGTTCAAACCTTGTGATATATCTGCTATTTCACTCTTGTTGTAATCACTGAGTTATTATCTAAGTTAGTATAGACGTGTCAAGCGGTTTTGGGTAGTACTCTTTGCATAATCAATCATCTTATAATCTCAAGTGTTGGTGTACTTTGGAAATGTATTATTTTTGATCATGTGTAAACCTGATCTTCATTTCTGAGCAATGTATTCATGGAAATCAGACTTAAGTAATGTTCAGTTTCATCCAGTTATTAACATTCTCTTTGTTGGGATATTACATACTATGAACCCCATAACTTGAAACTTAAATTTTTATAATCATTATTGTTTCTAAACATGAGAATTAGATAATAGTTAGACTAAGGAAAACATGATGTGTTTGTGATGACTTTGAATATTAAAATGTGACTATATGAACTTAAATTAAACCATTGTGAATACAATTATTAATTAAATATAACACAAACAAGTGTTTTATCATTTCAAACTAAATAATCCCCAAATGTGAATAATATGGACTCTATGAAATCTAACTATAACTACTACCATCGATTGAAAAATTATGGAAAAAAGATTACAAGTGATGTAAGATTATCCAAATACCTTGGATCCTCCTATGTGAAAGGTGAATGTTGTAGGGCTAGTATTTTGATTTCCAAAAAAAAATCCAAATTATTATCTTGAGATAATACCCATCACATTGGGTTATATAGGTAATATTTGATATTGATAGACATTCTTTAGGGGTTAATAATGTTTATTCCCCTGAGGGTTTTGATGACATAATGATTTATAGAAATGGATCATTAATAATATTAATTTTCCCACCAAGCTAATTTACAAAAACTTCAATACGATTGGGAGTCTAGATGATAAATTTATTTCCATAGCTAAACAATGTCACATAGGAGAGAAAAAAACTTGGTATTATTTTAAATCCTATTGGTGCCTTGTGTACCCTCTCCTTTGATGACCATCATTATATTTTAAAACATATTTTCCTTGGTCCAAATTATGATATGGTGTTAAACTAGTTCTTAAATGGTTAAACTATTTAGTGGTTTCTAAGTAACACATTCTCATTTTGTGTTTCTGATGGGTAAGTTGTCATGGTTCACTCAAATGCTTTACTTTCCCACAATAGTTTCATAACTTGGATACTAGAATGGGGAGGTAACCATCATAAATTTAATTTCAATCAATTTGATTTGAGTACATCATTTTAAGGTCATAAGGGCAATATCCAACTGATTAAAATAGTGTAAAAATTGGAGGCACACTTGTGATATGTTTACATCTAGGTTGAGGGTTGGAATGATATGGTCAATCTCAATATCTCCTTCCTCCACCACCATTGAGATAATAGTTCATGAGTTTTGAATAGAGAAAATGGCACTTCCTATAAATAATAACTAAGGGTTTCTGATTTTCTTTAATAAATCCCTTTCTATACTCAATTACAGTTCGTCATGTCTAAATTCAAACATAATATTAAAATTAAAAAATACACACTACCAAAGTTGAGAAAACTTATGCCTGAATGTAATAGCTTAAGATTAGTGACCATTCTTCTAAGGATTATTCAAATATATTAGGGTTAAATAAGCCAAAGAATAAATCAAGGTCACCAAAATAACTCATAATCTTCTCATAAGCCTATAATATATCTCCTCTACCTTTTTAAATCACTATATACTTGTGTTCTAAGCCCAAGAAAACAAAAAGGAAGAAATCAAGTGCTGAAATAATTATTAGATGTGTTGTGTTAAAATTAAATCCCTTGACCTTTACAAATACACAATGATTTGTTATCTCTATATGACTTTTCTTTCATTATACAGTGCATTGATAATGATAAAGCATCGTGGGTGGATGGTTGTCCATGTGAATTTTACAAAGCCACTTTACAATTTGTTAGTATTGGTTTTATTTAGGTTTATAGAGTAGCCTTGTATAATAAATATTTTGTAACTATCATCAATAAAGGTGATATTAAGTTTTTTCCTAAAGTTAGATATCTAAAAATAGTTACTAGTTAGACATTGATAACCCTATTAAATGTTTCATATAATATCATTCTCGAAGCCTCAACTCTCCACCTTCATAGTATTACCACTATAATTATCATGTGAAATAAAAAAAGTTTATTGAAAGTCACTACATTTGACAACATTATTGATGTTTAAGAGCGAAGTGAATGGGTCCATATCTCTAGATATAGTACCATCTTACTCAAGTATGAATTTTGAATAAACTTATGATTGGAATGAATAGAGATAAATTATTTCCATGATTAAATCATTGGGTTAATTTTAAACTCTATTCTCTAAATAATTAACCAATCTTACTATTATTGCTCAAAAGTCTAATAGAATTCAAATTTTATACCCTATAAAGATAATTTTCCTCTCGCTATACAATTTTATCTCATAAAAACTAAATCATTTAGATATTTACTTGCTCACATAGCTTTCCCAAGGTTAATATAGAAAATTTACATTATTAATTGCTCCACTTAGCTTATTAATTGAAATTTTGTACATGATTATGTGATCATGCTTATAGGGGAAAAAATCACTTTCAAAAGTTTACTTCATTACCTTGACATTTTTTTACAAAGCCTCAAGTTCAATCCTAAAATGGGCTAAAATTATATGAGATAGGGAGAGCAAAACTAATGCAGTCAACATCAGGGGTCTGAACTAAGATATGTCTTAGACCATACAAGCATCATAATACACAATGGAACAATTTCAATAAAATGAAAGAAAAAGAACGTAGATCTTTATTTGATTTAAACCAAAGGAAATACAACATACATAATGAGACAAACATACCTTGATCTAACAATGATATTTGTTACAACATCAAATATATAGATCATAGATCTGCTAACTCACAATCATTAAAAAATAAGCTTTCAGATCTAATCAATATTTCATATAAAATTAGGAAAGTCCTTTGGCATAGGCATAGGGTCATGCTATTATAAACACAAGACACACCTACTTATATTAAGTGATTTTATCCCATTAAAAGAATTGATGCACCTTAGTGCATCCCAAATATTAAATTTCATAAATATTAAATGTCTTCACTTTTTTAGGGAATAAGAACACATTATAACTCAACAAATCCCAAAATAGTTCATAGACATTATTCAATGGATCCTTATCAACTTCCATGATTTATAGAACTAATTTAAAATCAATAACAATATTTCCAAGTACATGGAAAGTCTCACAACATCATAGGTCTTTCAAATCAACAAACCTCTATACCATGACTCATATTTATTCTCAATTATGATCAATAAGACTATAGTTGTTTCTTCAAATGATCTAAAAGTTGATAGATAACTTATATAATGAATTTTTAAGGTTCTAAAATTTTTTCTAGTACTCATATTATTTTATGGTGAAGAATCAACTCAATCAAATATCTTTCTTCAATAAGTTTTAAAAACTAAAAAAACTATACATAACATCATTTCACTTTTGTGCAATAACATCATATTTTTACAATAGCTCACATTAGGCCTCTCAGACTCAATTTAGATAGTAATTGGATATAATTGTGAAACAAAATATACATGGATCATTAGTAACATAGGTGAGTTTGTAAGAAACATAAAGGTACACTAAAAAAGAAACTATAAAAGGATAACACAAATACAATCTATGAGACAAACAAGACCTGAACAAACTCATAACAAGACATTTATGTTATAAGAAACCTTATACAACACAAAGACAAATTACGAAACTAACATATTTTTGGTTGATGCAAGATTTATCATTACCCTGAATGTTCTTGCGTCAATGATGTCCTTGCCAGAGTGGATACAAAACTATCAATGGAAATGAATCCAAAAAGGGGACAAGGTCAAACACTTTAGTATCCCCTTTACATTTGGAAACTACCCTTCTAAGATATGGTATTATTTAATGGAAAGAGTAGAGAAAAACTCACTATATTATTAGGACTATTTCTCTCGTAAACCAGTTTCAAGTCTACACTAATTTTTTTCAATCCACTCATGTCTATTATTATTCTTGTTGGGCTCCCTATAAATCCTCCATGATAATTTAGCATAGGTGCCTAGATATTTTTTATAGGCCAAATTTAAGCATACTCTGCATTTCCACATAGTGGCTTGGGATATTTGTTGCCTTCCTCTGGAAAAAAAGAGGCATGAACATTGTTGATATTTATAGACAAATCGCTAATCTCTATACTAAATAAATTGCAAGGGGAATTGAGGGAAACAAAGCTTCAAAACTTATTGTAAGGCACTATGTTTCCATATGTTCTCATAATGGAATGAATTATTGATTTAAAAAATTGGCTTTAACATTCATTTGATTATTTTTTTACTACTCAAGATACAAGGGCACTTTGTTGCTAAGATTATCTATAAATATTTCAAAGTGGTGAAGCCTCATCTGAAAGGGGTTAGTGATCGTATTCGAACTGGTATGTCTTTTAGCGACCAAAACATTTGGTGGTCCTCATCATGTCATATACCAACCTCCCTCTAGATGATAATCTAGGTATAAAAACTATTTGGATTTTAAAAAAGGAAATTGTAAAGTTTTGAATTTGGTTTCCTCTCAATAACAGATCTTACATCATGCTCTGAAAAACTGAGCATAATCAATTGAATTCACATTTGCCTTGTATCCTACATACTAATGAATTGATGTTGGACTACATGCTTTATAAAATGGGGTTTCAACCCCTAGTTGCCTGGCAGAACTATAGGTAGTGGAATTATAACTCTACCTTCACAAAATATTATTCTTAACTACTCTATCAATTTATGAGTACAGTTTATTTGGCTCTTTGTATGCTTAATAAGCAATGGAGTTTCAATTCCTCACTCATAACGTGGCTTGCCAAATTCAACATGATTTGAAATGGAAAGGTCGAGCCCAAATTGGATCATTTTATCCAGTGTTGTATTTATCAAGGTATTCCACTTAGGGAGCATCTCAAATACATTGGGATTCCTAACCCCAGGTGCCTAGCTTGCTCCTAACCTAAAGCCTTCAAGAATTTTTTGGGGCATGTTCGAGACCTCAATAATATTGGCAATTGATTCATCTCTTCTTTTAGACTTACCACACAATACAATTCAATTGAAAAATTCTTGTTTTTGTGGCCATGCTCAATGGCCTCCATACATTGCATTTCTATGGATTTTTCTTAGATATAATTTTTTTTCAACTATATAAGTCTATAAATTTAGTTATTTTTAACAATAAAGAAGTTTCTATACAATTATCTATTAATGGTAAAGTACATTTTGTTTCTTCGGCATTTCTTCAGATATAAGTGCAAGTAAATAAGGTGGATCTAGAATTTCAGCATCTTCAGGGTCTTGTCAACCATTAGGGGAGTACTCCATGTACCATGAGTTATGTTCCTCCTAACCATCCCTTGCATGGTAGTCCCCCACCCGCACCTAGAGGTGGGTGGATCCATTCCCAAAACTGTGTCTCTTCCCCTCCTACTTTGTGGTGGCAAATAGAATTCATTGTTGTGCAAAAAGATCCTAGTTGCCCTGCGTCAGTGGACTTGCTTGTACATGTTTGTGAACCATTGGGGTACTATGTGGGGCCACATCCTAGTTTTGGAATTACAATTTCCCTGGGTCCCTTAAATCCCACTTCAGATGGGTAGATGACCTAAAAATCCTTTAACCGAGCCCTCTTCTTGGGTTGCTTAGTGCCGTAAAGATGATTTGCCCCCTCCTCCATCGGGTGTAATTACATGTGCTTAAAAATCTCACTTACCTTCTGATTTGATTCTTTAATTCTTCCTCTATGTTTTTCCCAAGTCTATCATAAATGACAATTCCTCGCAAATTGTATGTTCTATTATAAAACTATTCCCGTATATATATTTCTTAAGACTATAATTTTTCTTATTAAACTTTCACTCTGATATTTTAAAAATAAAAGAATATTTTTCGTAAGGTGGCTGGGTATATTTTGCCAAATTAAACTTTTACTCTTGTTATACCAGGATTCCACAGATTACCATTGCTGGGGGGGGGGGGGAAAAAAACGTATAATATGTTGGACAATGAGACTCTGTATCAACGGTATATGTTGTGTCGTCAAACGCCAAGAAATGCACAAATCAGACTTTAATATGCAAGGACAATGAGACATAAAGCAATGAAACTTTTCAACCATTCATATGTTGTCAAATGCCAAGAAATGCACCGTGTGCATAAATCTGAACCAAATATGTACAAATCGGACCTTTTTTTATTTTTAAATGTGAAAGCGATGGGTGCTTTTTCGCATTGAAGAGATTGCTCACTCGCTTGGTTGTCAATGATCTACGTGTCTTGCTTTATGTTCACTTTGTACGGCTGACAACGTACCTCATACGATAGCCATAACTAATAAGTACTAGTGAGTTTTTTACAGCAAAAATGTGTTAAGACTTGTAATTTGAGATATTTGCTAGGTTTACATTATTCTAAAATAACAATACACCATCGATATCGAAAGAGATTCATATGCTTTAAGATAGTGATTTATGGAAAACAGGTGGAAAAGGGGTTGATAGTGATTCATGTGCTTTTTCGACATTAATTAGTGCTTGCATAATCGAACGGCTATTAATGATTGTTTGCAGAATTGAACAAATCAAATCAGGCTTTGTTTTATTTTTTTGCTTTTTCTATTGATATAAACTTTCAATTAATGCACTTTTTTTCAACCTAATGTAGAAGCTCACTTATTTTATCAATTTTGGGTGAACTGTTAAATTAAGTATTTGTTGTTGTAGGTGCATGTTACATATAACTTTGTCCGTTTTTACATTTTAAGGGGGAAAAAGATAACAATATATTATTTCTTTATATTGAAGTATTCTCTGTTAGTCAATTTTATTTGGGTACCGGCATTGTTATTACATTTTTAAGGGGTAATTAGACAACAAAATAATAATTACTTTATACGGATAATAATGTATTTATAGATGAAGTATTTTCTGTCGATCAATCTTAGAAAAGGGGAACGGAGGAAAAGAACAATGTTTACACAGATAATTCAATTCAATTATTTTAGTTTGATTGTTTTGTTTACAATAGATTTTTACAATTCTTCAATAAAGAGGGCAAACATGACGAGAAAGAGGGATTTGGAGGAGATCAGGTTTAAGCCCTAACAAATACTAATCCGTTTACAACATCTATGATCTTGATACTTTTATGGGTAGTATGGCCATGAACATAAACTAGGTGTCATAAGATGACAATGTTGACTTAGACATCAACCTTGATAGCTAAGTGACTTCGTGTACCTTCATTTTATGTTTAATGCTACATGGAATCATTTTATGTATTCACGCCTTGTTTCAACCTTTCAAGCACAAGTTGCATCCTTTCCATGTGAATAAGCATCATGTTGACACTTGAAAACTCCACATTATGTTGCAAGGTTACGGTGGGAAAACCACATTACACCTTATAAAAGTCACGACATTGCAACAAGTTAACATGTAGCTATAGTGGAAGTTCACATCCATTTATACTCAGTAATAATGTGCAGTTGATCCATGTGGAAACCTTTTATTTCATTACAGGGTTGTATATTACCTTGTTACAAAGGCTTTATCAAAATATCAAAAGGTTGGGATAAATAATCACATGGATCTTAGCGACGGGGTCGCACTTTGAGACCAAGAAACAATGTGAGGTCAATCAATGTCATAGTTCAAAATTTATTAGAGTAACTCCATCAAATTGTATAGAGATAAATTTAGTACCATTTTATGATTTTTGTTTCATGAATGTTCTTTTCACTAAAGAATATAAGTAACGTAGATCATGAGATCATTTAGACCAATTTTTCATTTTCTCATCACTTAACCTAAACATGCATAAGTGATAATCTAGATATGAAAGGTCTCACATACATGCTACTACATATGATCACGCACATGATGACCCCCCAAAATATTAATTTTTATTCCTAGTTACTATAGAGTAATTTTTACTCTACGTTGCATTCAAATTGTTTAGTCGAGCACTACAGTTTTGGTTCTCGTATACCTTGGTCGTAGTGGCAGAGTTGGGGCAGAGCGCAAGTTCATTTTTTGTCTTAGTGTCGAAGTGTAGCGGAGGTCGCCAAGTGTCACTATCCGAGCACGATTCTTCTTTCTCCTCTTTTGTTTCTTTCGTTTCATTTTGCCTAGATATTTGAAGTCGAGCGAAAGTTGCCAAGTGTCGCTTTCTGAAACATGAGGCCAGCCAACTGGCATCCTCTGAGGCATTTTTCACAACTCAAGAAGGAAGTGAAATGTGCCACATATCAAATAGATGCTAAACAAAAGCTTCCACATGTCAGCATCCATGTCTCATATCGGTACTCACGTTTCTTCTTTTCGACAAAGGCTTTCGAAGGGCTAAGGAGCAAGATGCAGTGAAAAGTGCCAGGTGGCAGTCGCGGAAGGTCCTAAACTACCTTTTTAAAGAAGCAGTGGAAGTCACCATGTGTCGACATATGAGAGACTTTAGTTCAATGCCTGGGTTCAATGCTTTGGTTTGATACAGAAATGTGTCCTTTTATTTTGCTTACATGCCATAAAGCGGCGGATGCTGCCAAGTGTCACCCTCCAAGCCCCTTCTTACTCCATCCCTAAAAAAAGCAAAAGATGCCACATACCCCTATCAAGAGAGGCGGAAGATGCCACGTATCTTCCCATAAGCAGTTGAGGTCACCACGTGTTGACGGCCTAAGAGATCATCTTCGAGTTTCATTACTGAATAAAGATTGTGGTGGGCCTTAGGTGTTACTTCAAAGGTCTGAAAAAATTGCCAAATGTCACCATCTGTAAGAGTCTGATATATGTCCCGAGTGATACTAAAACACAACCAAAGAGAAGTGGAGAGAGCCGTGTGTCTTTGATGAATCTGGTAGAAGGTGCCAAGTGTCATTTTCTGGTGCCTTCTAAGTAACAAGAGAATTTTTAGGAAATTGACTAAATGTCCTCTCTCATTTCAACACAACAAAGTGTTCTATGTATCTTTTGCCGCAAAATGAAATGGAGGGAAAATTGGCTGGAGTTAATTCGAGTAGATGGAACAGTTCATCGAGTAGATTTTTGGAGCCCCCAAAGCATTGAAGGCACCATCTGTTTGTCCCTTGAGAGTGAAGGATGGAGAAGATTGCATGGGAAAGGGGATGATGGAAGGAGTGATCCGAGGCTATAAAAGAAGAAGAATTGTAAAATCAAAGGGGGAGACTTTCTATAGTTTTAGACTTTCTAGAGTTTTGACGAGTAATATCATTTGTTCTTGTCTCAATTTTCTTGAGTTGTAAAGTTGATGTAACTATGCATATTTCTGTGCCTTTTATGTGGCTGAATGAATTAAGATTGAACTCCATGCCTTGGTTGGTGTTATCTGTGTCATTGGCAAAGTAGTCTATATACTGTAGATTCTCTAGAGTTGTGATTAGGAATGTCATTTGCTTTTATCTCATCTTCTTGAATCAAAAGTTCTACATAACTGTATGTGATTTTTGTGCCTCTTATGTGATTGGAAGATTTTGTTAAGAAGATTGAACACTATGCCTTTGTTGACATTCTTTGTATCTTAGCAAAGAATTCCCTATTGTGAGCCTCTGTTTCTATTATTTTAATCTTTTACATTGATCATGCACTTTTTTGCTCTTAAATGTAATTGAATCTTATAATAGTCTCACTGTGCTCAGGTTAGGATTAGGATTACACTCGGGTGCATCACCATAGTTAGGTTTCATTTCCTATATTTGCATTTTTGTTTAATCTCCTATCCCTTTTCCCCAACACCCAATACAAAAGAAAAGACCAGCTTCTCTAAAATTTGGAGGTTGTTTCAAGCCGCAATGTTCCACAGCTTGAAACTTCCCATTATTGATTGATTAAGATCAAGAACAATTTTAAACATCAACTATTTTTGGCATGCTCGGTGGGACCAGTCTTGAAGTTTCTTTCAAGACCGTATGAACCAGAGAGCTACAAGGAGTCAGAGTTGTGGGCCAGTCACCAAATCGCAATCCGCTACAAATCCAGGTATTCTTTTACCACCTCTGGTAATTAGTCCAAGAAGAAGAGCTAACTAGTTTGTACTAGTACTAAATATGGGAGCCCTTGTACCCCCAAGAAATTATGCAAGCTGGACAACTGGTAGCCCCTTAATCCTCCCAACACCACTAGCTATTTGGGATCCTATCCCAGTGAATGCTCTAAAAGCTCTACAAAAATTTAGTGGACAAGACTCAAAAACACCCGTGAAACATCTTCAAGATGTATCAAATGTATGTGCCATACATGGTGTCATAGAACAAAATGTGGCCCTAAGGTTGTTAGCAGCCTCATTCAAAGGGAAGGCTTTAGAATGGTATCGATCTTTGACCCCAAATACCATATCTACATGGGACCAGCTCAGAGATCAGTTCTTTGAAATATTTGTAGAGAAGGGCGATAAGTCTTCTTTATTACAGTAGTTAATCACCATTCAAAGGGGACCACAAGAGGACATGACTGACTTCAACACCAAATTCTAGAAAACTTGGGATAGAATCCTTGTTGCAGTTAAACCACCACCTGGTATGGCCATAATATTCTATCTCAAGGCTCTAAATTTAGATATATCTATTATGATCCAGTCACTGGGAGGACACACTTTGCCAATGGCTTATGACTATGCTGTCAGAGCTGAGAATCATTTAATTGATGCTAGAAAGCTATCTCCAAGGCCTCCCATGCCTGTATTCCCAAAAGTTACCTTGCCCCTACCTCAAGAGGTTCCTAAAGCTGTAATCCCACCTGTGTCTATGTATACTTACCCTCCATCATCTATGAAGCAACCGGTCCCTGCTCAGTCATCTGAGATGGATGATATTAAGAGTATGCTAAGGACATTCTCTAATGAGCTGATTAATATAAAGAGGCAACAAAATACTTTCCCTAAGCCTCCTTACCAAGGCTATCAAGGAAACAGGTTTTCATCCCAACCAAACCAATATCAGGGCCCTCTAAGACAAACTAACCACTAACCAACAAGTCAATTAGTTGTAGTTCCCACACCCTCACAGACCCTTCCTCCCAACTCAAATAGAGAGATGGTTCCAAGTTAGAATAATTATGTGGATGATACTAATTCTTGGTGTTTCCCTTGCAATGATGCTCACACACCCAGAGATTGTCCTAGGGGCAATCTACAACAAAGGGTGGTTGAGCAGAGAAGAATGGATGGTCAGTTCACCAGTTGCAGTAACAATCAAGCCTACCAGTCTCCCAGTATGCAGAATATAGTTCTAGTAGCTCAGATGCAAGGAATGTCCTTGCCACAAGAAGAAGAAATAGCCCCAGAACATGCTTTGTTCTCATGGGTTGAGGATGAAGAAGTATTTTTCTTGAATGAAGCATCTACCTCCCAAAGACTAGTAGTGCAATCTGATTATTACACAAGATCAAAGAGGAGAATGGTGGAGCAACCTGAGGTCGTAAGTGGTCAAATCAAGAATAATCCTCCATCTCAAGGGTAAAGGAATGCTGATGTTAGACAAGAAGTGCCTCAGTTGATACAAGATCAAGGGATTCCTACCCATATTTAGGAAAAAATGAGGTATCCCTATTACCAAAAAATGCAGTCTTTAGGACCGATCAATATAGTGGACCAATTAAAGAAGACTCCAGCGTAAGTATCTATATGGGATATCTTTGCTATTCCTGAACAAAAGACACTACTTCAAGAGGCTCTGCAAGGGAAAGTAGTGCAAGAGGTTGTTACCAAGGA
Source organism: Torreya grandis (assembly GCA_037957365.1). Lineage (NCBI taxonomy): Eukaryota > Viridiplantae > Streptophyta > Pinopsida > Cupressales > Taxaceae > Torreya > Torreya grandis. The sequence continues at coordinate 1,079,875 of JARHVA010005011.1, read as the reverse complement.
AGGACCTGCTGGAAAGGAAAAGCTCAAAGATACAACTCTTCTAATGACAACAACCTTCGTGAACAATGCAGCACAAGTAAGTAAATCCAAGCTAGAGTCTTTATATTTGACTCTGATAGTTGGAAAGAAACTCCTACATAATGAATTGATAGATTTGGGAGCTAGTACAACTGTGATGCCCAAGCAAATAGCTGATGCTTTGAAAATAAAATATGAACCCCTTGCAAAGGGAGTTGTGTAGCTAGATGGCAAAACAATGCAAACCATATGGAGAATTAAACAATTCCCCTTACAGTTATACACATGTCCCAACATAATTGTCAACCAAGATATAGTTGTCATAGATATACCTCCCGTCTTTGGTTTATGTTTATCCAGAGACTTTACAGCAAAAATAGGAGGATATATGTCTCTTGATTGGTCGCACCTCATCCTAAGATCTAGATACGGTTCAAAGATGAAAATTCTATCTGAACCATTGTCCAAAGACCATATCACCAATGAACCAACAAAAAGATTAGAAGCAGATCATGCCATGATGAATAAAGAAGAAGAAATTTTGTCGAAGAACTGGGAGACTAGACTGAGCATGATCAAGAAGAAGAAAGCAACCAGTTGTTGGCTATGATGCATAGCGACCCATATGGGAACTATGTCTTTACTAGTTTAAGCACGTATGTCATTTTTGATGAGGATCAGGTGATCCCAAATGTTATAAGGAAAGAGGCACCTACTGCTCAAGATTTAGAGGTCTGGACTTTGAATTTTGACAGAGCTAGAAGGAAACATGGTGTTGGAGCAGGAATTTGTCTTACTGCTCCAAATGGTGATAAGATTTTAAGGGCTATCCAATTCCAATTTGCTTGCACTAATAATGATGTAGAATATGAATCTTTAGTACATGGGCTTCTATTGGCCAAGAAAAAGGGAATAAAGAACCTAAAAGTAAAAAGAGATTCAGAATTAGTAGTAAAGTAAATTAGGGAAAAGCCAGCAGCCAAAAATGTGAGAATGAGATCCTATAGGCATAGGATTTGGGATTTGATGGAAGATTTTGAAGGTTTTAATATTGAGATAATCCCTAGAAGTCAAAACTCTGAGGCTGACAGGATGGCTTAGATTGGTTCATAATTTAACCCAGCAACTGGCTTATTGGTTAACAATGAGTCAGTAAAAGTTATAGTGAGACCGACCATCCCAGACAATGATAAAAATTGGCAAGTGTTTGAAAATGATGCTCAGGTAGTCTCTTTATTGCAACAATCAGATGAGTTTGTTGATCAGTTGCAAACTGGAATTGAAGAGGCATATGGTGATTAGATTATACAATTAAGGACTAATAAGCTCCCCAAGGGATTGATCACCTTAGAAAACTTGTTTGACCAAGAAGATGTGAGCCTGGAAAAGAAAAGGTTCTAGGTAGATAAAGCAAACTATTTTGAAGTAGAGGTGAGTGATAGGAAAAGACTAAAAGTCGAGAATTCTACAACTCAGGAAGAGAAGGAAAAATTAATCAAGTTGTGCCAAAAGTATGACAAAGTCATAGCTTGGAGCTATGAAAACCTTCATGGATACAACAGAGACATTATCCAGCACACAATAGAATTGATTGAGGGATCCAAGCACATCAGACAGAAACAGAGGCCAGTGAATCCAAGGATCGAGCCTCTAATGGTAGATGAGTTGCAAAAACTTTTAGATTCCAAAATAATATTCCCAATCAAGCACTCAACCTGGATATCAAATCTAGTCCCAGTTAGGAAAAAGAATAGAGATGTAAGACTGTGTGAAGATTTTAGAGATCTAAATAGAGAATCTTTGAATATCACTATCCCTTGCCCTCCATGGAACAAATTCTACAAACTGTGGCTGGATTAGAGAGGTTTTCTTTACTTGATGGTTTCTCATGGGTATAATTAGATTTGGCTAGCTGAGGAAGACCAGTACAAAACTGCTTTCACTACCAAATGGGGGATGTTTGCCTATGCGAAGATGCCATTCGGCTTATCAAATGCAGGAGCCACCTTTCAACAAGATATGGATACAGCCTTTGGTGAACTTGTAAAGAAGGTCATCCTGGTCTTTCTGGACGACCTCACTATTTTCTCAAAAAATGATGTTGATCATTTTGATCATTTAGAATCTGTCTTCAAGAAATGTCTGGATTTTGGGATATCATTGAATCCCAAGAAATGTATTTTTGTTGTACCTCAGGGTAAATTGTTGGGGCACATAGTATCTAAGGAAAGAGTTTCTATAGATCCTAAGAGAATCGTAGCTATAATGGACTTACCTCTTCCAATAAATAAAAAGGTAGTCCAGTCTTTTTTGGGGAAGATCAATTTTGTTAGTAAATTCATATTTGATTTTGCAGGCTTGGTTAAACCAATGACACTCTTGCTAAAGAAAAACCTAGTCTTCAAATGGACTACAGAAGGGAAGCAAGCATTCGAAGAGGTCAAGAAGGCTATCTCAGCAGCCCCAGTGCTCAAGAACCTAGATTTTTTCAAGCCCTTTGTAATGTATGTCTATGGAGGAGAGTCAAGTATTACTGCTGTCTTGACACAAAAGAACGACAGGCTAGAGGGGGAGCACCCAATAGCCTTTTTCTCAAGAAATCTCAGAGAGTATGAGACCAAGTACAATTTTGTGGAAAGACAAGCCTATGCCATGGTAAAATCCCTCAAGAAATTCAAGCATATGATATCAAAGAACAAAATTTTGATACTTGTAGCTCACCTAAGTGTCGGGGAATATATCGTGGAGGGGGAAATTACTGAGAAAAGAGCCAAATAGATCATTAAGATCCTTGAATATGATGTAGAGGTCAGACCCACCAAGTTGGTCAGAGGCAGGGGGTTGTGCCAATATCTAACCCAAGAGCTTGAAAACATGTTACCTGAGGAAGCAGATCTAGAAGGAGAGATGGAGACGTTGGTAAAATTGCAAGAGGTTGATCAAAAATCTCAGGTCACAAGCAGGATTTAATTTATGAAAAATGGGGTTTATTCGAGAGAACTCCCTCGAAATAAGAGGAGAAATTATAGGATACAGGGAGTTCATTTTATTTTAATTGAACAAGTCCTTTTTAGAAGAAATTCTAATGGGAAATTGTTAAGATGTGTAGAACAGGCTGAAGCTCAAAGAATACTAAATGAAATGCATCATTGAATATCAAGGGGGCATTTTTCTGCAACGACCACAGCCATAAAGATAAGTGAGATAGGATATTTTTGGCCTACTTTATTTGTAGATTGTTATGAGTTGGTTAGAAAATGTCAATCCTGCCAGTATCATATGGGGATGAGGAGGAATGCAACCATGCCCCTTAGTCCTATAGTTGTGGATGAGCATTTCACTCAATGGGGTCTTGACTTTAATGGGATGATAAATCCAGTGTCCAGCATGGATCACAAATGGATATTAACTGCAACAGACTATTTCACCAGATGGACCGAGGCAGTCCCACTTAAGGAAGCAACAGAGAATGTGATCCTAGATTTTTTAGGGGGTATCACTACTCACTTTGGGGCTCCTTGAACCATCATATCATATAATGCTAAAACATTCTTGGGGTCTAAATTATCTAACTTTGCCTTGAGACATGGAATATATCTGAAAACTTCATCTAACTATTACCCTCAAGGTAATGGTCTAGCAAAATCAACCAACAAGAACCTGATAAGACTCATCAAAAGAGTAGGGGATGATCATCACAAAGAGTGGCATAAAGTGCTTAATCTAGCACTATGGGCTGATAAAATCACACCCAAGCAGGTGATCAAAATGTTTCCATATGAATTGGTATATGGAAAGTCTATCATGATTCCCCTAAGTTTGGAAATCCCTGCTCTCTAGCTGATCAAACAAATTGAGATTGAAGAAAATGGCCCCATGCAGGTCAGACTTGCAGAACTTCTGGAAGTTTAGGAAAAGAGGGATATAGCCCATGATTCATTGATTAAGCATCAGGGAATGGTTAAGGACTATTTTGATAAAAGGAATTCGAATCTTAATTTTGAGGTGGGCTCAATCATTTTAAAATGGGATGCATGGGCTGCCAAGCTGGGTTAGCATACCAAATTCAAAGAACTATGGACTGGTCTGTATAGAATTCACGCGTGCAAGTAGAAGAATTTTTTCGAGCTAGAGTCGATGGAAGGAGAACCTGAAGAGATTCTTGTAAATAGAATCTATTTGAAACATTTAAATTGACTTAGGTCTCTCATGTATTGTAGTTAAATAGTTTCCCTTTCTCGTATTGTTTTTCCATTATTTTCCTGCTTTGATTTTAAATGAGTGTTTTAAACATATGTCGACAACTCTTTTAAAGCTATAATTTTCACAATTTTGATCTAGCAGAAGGTGGAGTTTTCTTTCTGTGCAAGCTCAAAAGTCCTGAGGGTCACTAGTAACTGTAGAGTAATATTTATTTTACATTACATTCAAATTGTTCAGTCGAGCACTACAATTTTGGTTCTTGTATACCTTGGTCATAGCAACAGAGTTGAGGTAGAGCACAAATTCATTTTCCATCTAAGTGTCGAAGTGTAGTGGAGGTCGCCAAGTGTCACTATCCGAGCATGAGTCTTCTTTCTCCTCTTTGGTTTCTTTCATTTTATTTTGCCTAGATATTTGAAATCAAGCAGAAGCTACCAAGTGTCGCTTTTCGAAACATGAGGCTAGCTAACTGGCATTGTCTGAGCCATTTTTCACAACTCAAAAAGGAAGTGGAATGTGCCACATATCAAATAGCTACTAAATAGAAGCTTCCACATTCAGCATTTGTGTCTCATATCGGTACTTGCATTTCTTCTTTTTGGCAAAGGTTTTCAAAGGGCTAGGGAGTAAGACGCAATGGAAAGCGCCAGGTGGCAGTCATGGAAGGCCCTAAACTACCTTTTTAAAGAAGCAGTAGAAGTCACCATGTGTCAACATTCAAGATACTTTAGTTCAATGCCTGGGTTTAATGCTTTAGTTCGATATAAAAAGGTGTCATTTTATTTTGCTTATGCGCCATAAAGTGGCAGATGCTGCCAAGTGTCACCCTATGAGCCCCTTCTTACTCCATCCCTAGAAAAAGTGGAAGATGGCACATACCCCTGGTAGGAGAGGTAAAAGATGCCACGTATCTTCCCAAAAGCAGCTGAGGTCACGACTTGTTGACGCTTGAGAGATCATCTTCGAGTTTCATTGCTGAATAAAGATTATGGTGGGCCTTGAGTGTTACTTCAAAGGTCTACAGAAACTACCAAGTGTCACCATCTATAAGAGTCTGATATATGTCCTAAGTGATACTACAACACAACAAAAGAGAAGCAGAGAGAGCCATGTGTCTTTGATGAATCTGGTGAAAGGTGCCAAGTGTCATTTTCTTGTGCCTTCTAAATAACAAGAGAATTTTTAGGAAATTGACTAAGTGTCCTCTCCTGTTTCAACATAATAGAATGTTTTGTGTATCTGTTGCCACAAAATGAAATGGAGGGAAAATCAACTGGAGTTAATTTGAGTAGATGGAATAATTCATCGAGTAGATTTTTGGAGCCCCCAAAGCATTGAAGGCACCGTCTGTTTGTCCCTTGAGAGTGAAGGATAAAGAAGATTGTGTGGGAAAGGGGATGATGGAAGGAGTGATATGAGGCTATAAAAGAAGAAGAATTGTAAAATCAAAGGGTGGGACTTTCTATAGTTTTAGACTTTCTAGAGTTTTGACCAGTAATATCATTTGCTCTTGTCTCAATTTTCTTGAGTTGTAAGGTTGATGTAACTATGCATGTTTCTGTGCCTTTTATGTGGCTGAATGAATTAAGAAGATTGAGTTCCATGCCTTGGTTGGTGTTATCTGTGTCATTGGCAAAGTAGTCTATACTGTAGATTCTCTGGAGTTGTGATTAGGAATGTCATTTCCTTTTATCTCATTTTCTTGAATCGGAAGTTCTACATAACTATACTTGATTTTTGTGCCTCTTATGTGATTGGAAGATTCTGTTAAGAAGATTGAACACTATGCCTTTGTTGACATTCTCTGTATCTCAACAAAGAATTCCCTATTGTGAGCCTCTGTTTTTGTTATTTTAATCTTTTACATTGATCATGCAATTGTCTATTCTTAAATGTAATTGAATCCTATAATAGTCTCACTGTGCTCAGGTTAGGATTAGGATTACACTCAAGCGCATTGCCATAGTTAGGTTTCATTTCCTACATTTGCATTTTTTTTAATCTCCTATCCCTTTTCCCCAACACCCAATACAAAAGAAGAGACCAACTTCTCTAAAATCTAGAGGTTGTTTCAAGCCGCAATGTCCCAGAGCTTGAAACTTCTCATTGTTGATTGATTAAGATCAAGCGCAATTTTAAACATCAACAGTTACCACATTGACTAGTATGTCATAAGCTACTATTCCCATTTTATTAGTGTTCTAACTCAAACGCTAACACATTATGTCTATGCACTTCATATACATTCATCTAATCGATACTCTATACATGTTTCAATGTAGGTAGGTTGAAAAATTCCCATTCAGTAAAGACCATGATTTTTATTCCATAAATGACCTCTCCCACCTATCTAAATCTACTCAATGAACCATTGATTTAGTTTTGGATAGCTCAAGTCAAGTGGGAAATGACATCTTCAATGGACCAATGATTTGATCATTGGAAATTTACCTTCCCTTCCAAGATATATAATATCTAGCAACAGTACCCAAGTTGTTATTCTCATGTCATATTCATGGTCTAGGTTTCAGTGTTAACACCATTATAGGTGGTGATATTCCCATCTCAAAGCCATGTAGTTCTAGGTGGTGCCATTCTCATCTCATAATCATGTTATTCATGATGGGTTATAAGAAAAAGGATTGAAGTTGAATTCAAACTGAAATTATAAATAATTAATGGATTTTTTTTTTATCAACAGATGTATCAATATGGAAAAATTACTATATTGTAGCATATATGTAGTCATGATATAGTTACTCATACATGACATTTACTACATATTTAGTATTACCTATACATATGTGGTGACTCATACCTAACAACTTCCTATAGTCTAGATACAAAAACTCACACCAGAGATGAATGGAAATAATCACCCTACTACACTTGATTAATAATAAAAGGAATAAAAACATCATTAAAGAAAATATATCATTCAATCTAAAAAAAATGTCATATGGGTCAATTTTCATTATCCTTAATCTCAACCTCATCAAGCTTCATCATCCCTAATAATACCTTATCATTCACTCATCATCCCTCATTGACCCTCATAATCCCTAATCATTTTTCCATTGACCCTTATCATCCCTAGTCTCTCCCTCATCAACTCACATCATGCCTCCTCATCCCTAGTAACTCTATCATCATCCCTCAATGTTCACCATCATCTCTAATCACTCCCTCATCTATACTCATCATCTCTCATCATCCCTAATCAATCCCTCATCAACCATCATCATCCCTAATTATCCCTGGTCATTCCTTAACCATCCTTCATTATCACTCATCATAACTAAACTTATGTAATGACTACCTCATCATCCCTAACTATCCATAATCACACCATCATCAATCCTCATCATCCCTCATCATCCCTAATAACTCTCTCATACTCCATCATTTTCTTTATCATCCATAATCACACCCTCTTCAACCCTCATCATCCCTAATTACTCTTTCATCCACCCCCATCATATCTCATCATCCCTAGTGATGCCCTCATCAGACATAATTATTTTTCATCATCTCTAATCACTTATTCATCGACAATCATCATACCTCATCATCCTTCATTAGTCCTTAATCATCCATCATCATCCATAATCACTATGTCATCATCCACCCTCATACCTCATCATCTCTAATCACTCACTCCTCATCCCTCCTCATCTCTCATCAACCCTAATCACTCCTTCATTAGTGCTCATCATCTATAATCACTCCTTCATCAACCCTTATCATTTCTCATCATCCCTAGTCACTCCTTCAACATCTTTCATCTTCTCTCATCATTGCTAATCACTCCCTTATTTGTTCTCCTTGACCCTCAACACCCCTAATAAATCCCTCATCATCCTTCATCATCCCTAGTTAATATGTCATCATCCCTCATTTTCCCTTATCATTATTAGTAACTCCCTCATCATCTCTCCTCATGTATCATCATCCCTAATCATTTAATAATTGGCCCTCATCATCCTTAATCACTCCCTCATCTATCCTCGACATTTATTATCATCCTTGAACAATCCTTCAGCATCTTCACCATCCTTAATCATTCCCTAATCATAGATATTCATCCTTAATCACTCCCTAATAATAGATCTTCATCCTTAATCACTCCCTAATCATAGATCTTCATCCTTAATCACTCCCTCATCGATATTCATTATCCCTTATCATCTCTAATCACTCCCTCATCATCCCTAATCATCCCTATTCATTCTGTCACTGGCCCTCATTATCCCTCATCATATCTAATCACTCCCACTTAATCCATCATCATTCCAAGTCATTCCTTGATCAATCAACATCATCACTAATCACTCTTACATTATCCCTCATCACCATCATCATTTATCATTCCCTCATCAAGCATCATTGTCCTCAGTCACTCTTTCATCATCCCTCACTATCCTTGATCATCCCTCCTCATCTATCATCATCCATCATCATCCACAATCACTCCCTCATCAACCTTAATCATCCCTAATTACTCCCTCATAGACCCTCATTATCCCTAGTCATTACCTTATCATCTCTCATCATCCCTAATCAATTCCTCCTCATCCCTCCTCATCCCTCATCATCCATAGTCACTCCATCATACCTCATCACTATAAACACTCATTTTTAATCCTTTTTCATCCCTAATTATTCCCTCAAATACACTTATAATGAGTGAAGAGGTTTCCCCTTTGTGATTGACTAGCTTCTATTCTAGTTATGAATTCTAATAATGTAAATAAGGTTTAAAGGAAATCTTCTTTCACTCATCCTCTTTCACTCAAACAAGTAAATCTTCTCCCTACTAATCCATTTCACATATGAATCCAAATGAAAGTCACTTGATGATTTAAAAAATCCCTATAACACTACACTAAGGATTAAAGCAAATTTTCTTAGATCTTATTAGTAGTCATCTAGATTTGTGGAGATTGATTTGTTACCAATTTTTTTAAATAGATATGCTTATATCTATGGTATTCAGATTTGTATTTGATTGTAAATATTCCATTTAGATTTATGTTAGCTAGTTATTCCATGATCCTTTCTATGAAAGGCCAAGTTAAATGAGAAAAAATGAAAGGTGCACTTTCATACATAGTAGAGTCTAATCCAAGAATAGAGCTAATGATTATCATGTGTCAAACCTTATACCCATTAAAAATATATAGTGGCTCCCTATTACTTCTAAATATATAATTAGGGAACCACACAACTAGGACAATGGATACATGTGATTTAAAAACCATATCTTTTTATATTTTTTAAAGGCCATCCCTAACCATCTGAGGGTCTAAAATTGTATAATATTATTTTTAATATTTTTTTAATTTTAGAAATTATCTATTTTTGTAACCAAATTTTACTTTAGTTGATATTCATTTGATACATTAATATTAATATTTAATTTATTTTTAAATAGTTTTAGAGTTGTGTGCACTTGCATGCAAATCTTACTAAAAGTAGTGGTTGCTAAAATAATAGGTCATATTTTATTTATTTTTAGAGTCAACAATTTTTTATGTCAACTATAATTTTGAGTTGATGATTATTTATGTATGATTTATAATTATTTGAATCATTCAATATGAATAAATAAAGCTTATTATTTTAGAATCTTTGCCTATTGATATTTTTTTATTGATAGTAAATTGGTATATTATTTGGTATCAGATAAAGTCTGAATCTTGGAGGTGTAAGAGATAGTTAGAGGATAAGGAGGAATCATTAAAATGACCTAGATTATGCAAGAGCTATAGAGATATGTATAAAAATTCAATGTGACTCTTACAAATTAGATATACATAAGAAAGAAAAAGATGATGTAGAAGATGACACAAATCATAAACTAGAAATTTTGTAAGAGGAGGAGCAATAATAACAACCACCATCGATGGAAGAGATGATGGTTAGATATTTATAAGGAAGGAATGCAAGAATCAAGGTTGACATTCTAGATTATGGAGGAAGTTTGAAACCATAGAAGTTGATAAATTGGATGAACATCATAGATAAGTTTTTTGAATGGAGAACTATGATATAAGACATGAAGGTAAAGTTTGCATGTACCAAATTGAAGGATCATGCAATGATTTTGTGGAATCAACATCATAAATAAAGATAGAGAAAAGGTAAAGAGAAAGTTAAATCATGGAAAAAGATGGAAAAGAAGCTAAGGGAGAAATTTAGTCCTATGGATTATGCATAAACCCAATATAGAAGGTTTCCAATTTTGAGATATAAATATTACAATATACAAGAGTATACAGATGAGTATTATAATTTTTCTATACAAGTGGATCATGATGAAACCAAAGAGCAGATTGCTACAAGGTATGTAAATAGTTTGAATTTTTCTATTTAAAATGAATTAAGCATACATATAATATATTAAATTAAGGAAGATTATCAATAAAATTTGAATGTATAATAAAAACAAAATAGACAAAATTTTAAAATAACATCTATTTGGTTAAAAAGATGCCAATCCCCTCCAATAAGGGGATGAGGTGAATTTAATACAAATAGAGATAGGTTTAGTACCACTAGAGAAGAATCATCACATGGTGTACAAATACAAAAATATAGTAGATAAGGGTTTCAATACCAACAAAGAGGAAGAGGATTTCAAATAGGATGGAGCTATGGTGGTGGTAGAGGATGGTTTTCAAATCAACATATGTATTATATTTATGATAGATGTGGAAAATAAGGACATAGAGAGTTTGAGTGTCCACACTACCAAGATAAAGAAAGGAGGCAAGAGGATCATCAAAGAGTGAATTTAGATGAAGTTAAATCATAAGAGAAAAATACCGAAGTTGTAGCAAAAGACTAAGAAAATATTATGATGAGAAGAATAATGGTTTCTCCAAGGAAAGAACAAGTGAAAAATAAATAAGGTGGTGATGCATGGCTATGAAAAATAATCTTTCAAACAAGGTGTGCTTTAAGAGATAAGATATGCAATGTAATTATAGATACTAGTAGTTGTGAAAATATGATTTATAAAGATATGGTTGAGAAACTAGGTTTGTAGTGTGAAAAACATCTTAATCTTTATTAGATTTCATGGTTTAATAAAGGGAATAAAGTTATAGTAGATAAACATTGTTTAATCAAGTTTTTTATAGGTAAAACTTATAAGGATGAAATATAGTGTGATGTTATACCGATGGATGAATGACATATGTTATTAGGAATTCCATGGTAGTTTGATAGAAAAATAATTCATGATGGATAAAATAACACATTTAGTTTCTATAAAGGTGGTACGAAGGTAGTTTTATTATCTATTAAATAAGAAGGGTAGGTTGAAATCATGATGTATACACAATAATCTATCAAAAATATGAAGATGGTAGGTTGTTGTTATGCATTAGTAATGAATAAAGAAGATATTGAAATGGTACAAGTAGTAACATAGGTAGTAGTAGTCTTAATAAAATACACAAATGTTATACTTGATGAGTTATGAGATGGTTTACTACTAAAGACAAATATTCAACATCATGTTGAGGTAATTCTAAGATCAACTCTACTTAATCAAGTAACTTATAGGATGAGTGCAATAGAACATGCATAATTAAATAAGCAGGTTAATGAATTGGTGAGACAGGGTGTATCAAAGAAGAGAATGAGTCTATGTGCAACATTAGCATTGCTAAAAGTAAAAAAAGATTGAAGGTAGAGGATGTGTGTGGATAATAGAGTAATAAACAAAATTAAAATCAAGTATAACTTTTATATACCTCATTTAGATAATATGATGAATATTCTTATAGGAGTAAAATATTTTACAATCTAAGGAATGGATACTATCAAATTTGGTCTCATGAAGGAGACAAATGGAAAAAAACATCCAAGACTAAAGATAGTTTATATGAGTGGATGGTGATACCATTTATATTATCTAATGCACCTAATACATTTATAAGCGTGATGAAAACAATGCCATGAAAATATAGTGGTAATTTTTTGGTAGTTTATGTTGATGATATTTTAATATTTAGTAAGACTAAATAAGAGCACTTACATCATTTAAGAATGAAATTAGAATTAAAAAAAAAAAGAAAAGCTCTATATAAATTTGAAGAAATGTAGGTTTATGCAGAATAGTTTTGTAATTTGTAGTTTTAACAGATGCTGTAAGAATGGATGAAGAAAAATTAAATAAAATTTTTGAGTTCTCTATCCCCAAGAGTATCATAGAGGTAAGAGGTTTCATGGTTTAGCAATTTTTTTATAGAAAGTTCATTAATAATTTTAGTAGTCTTATTGCACTAATAACAAATTATATGCGAGGGAAAAAAATTGCACGGACAAGGTAGGCAACAAAAAAATTTAAGTTGTTGAGAAATAAAATTATATAAAAACTTATTTTAGTATTACTAGATTTAAACAAAGTGTTTGAGATTGATTGTGATGCTTCATTTGTGAGAATTGATGTTGTGTTGAGTTAAGAAAGGAAGCCAATAACATATTGCAGTGAGAAACTTAATAAGGTAAGGAAAAAATATTCTACATATGATATGAATTTTATGTCATTGTACAAGAAGTAAGAAATTGAAATCATTGTGTGGTGCCTAAGGATTTTATCCTATTTACTGATCATGAGGCTTTGAAGTATGTGAACGCTCAAAAGAAGTTAAATAGTAGGAATGCAAAGTGGATGTTTTTCTTTTAGGGTTATACTTTTATGTTGAAGTATAAATCAAGAAAACAAAATCATGAAGATGATGCTTTGAGTAGGTGATTAGGGTTGATAGCTACTATAGTGAGTGTAGTAGTTGGATTTGAATTTATTAAGAAAGTATGTGATACTAATTCAAATTTTGGCAAGATAGTTAATAAATGTAGGAATCCATTGACAAGTGAAACAAGTAATGTTTATGATGAGTATCTTATGAAGGATTATTATCTCTTTAGAGGGAGATAATTATGTACTTCAATTGTGTCTCTAAGAGACAATATTATATGTCAATTGCATAGTGGTGGTTTAGATGGACATTTTGGTAAGACAAAAATAATATATTTGGTGAAAGAAAAGCATTTTGGGAAAAAGATGAAGAGAGATGTGACAAGATATGTTCTAAGTTATATGATATGTCAGGTGGCAAAATGATATGCCTAAAATAGATAGTTGTACATGTCAATACCAGTTCTAAGAGGATCATAGATAGATTTGATTATAGATTTTATGTTGGGATTACCAAACACACAAAGAGGTAATGATAGACAAGTTTTTTAAGATAGTTCATTTTATTTCATATTTTAAAATCAATGATTTTATTAGAGGTGTGGAATTATTTTAAAGGATATTATGAGATTGCACGGTATTCTAAAAACTATTAAATCAAATAGGAACATGATATTTCTAAGTCATTTTTTGAGGACATTATAGAGGGATATGGGGGCAAAGTTATAATTAATTAGTGCATGCCACCCCCATAAAGATGAATAGATAGAATTTATAAATAGAAGCTTGAAAATTTTATTGAGATATATAGTTGGAGAGAAGCCCAAGCAATGGGACTTGGCTTTACTACAAATAGAGTTTGCATATGATAGTTTTCTGAATAGATCAATAAAAAAATTAGTATTTCATATTGTTTATGGGAAAGATTCTATGAGTGTTTTAGACTTGGCACAACTACTAATTGCATAACTAGTTAGTGATGATGCAAAAACATTTGTAGAATATATACAATAGTTAGAAGAAAAAGTAAGAATAAAGTTATAGGAAAGTAATGAGAAGTATAAATTATTAGCAGATATTAAAAAAAGATCAAAAATATTTGAAGAAGGAGATTTAGTGATAGTTTACTTGAGAAAAGAGAGATTTTTGAATGACACATATAATAGTTTAAAGTACAAGAAAATTAGACATTGTAGAATTGAAAGTAAAATCAATGACAATGGGTATGAGGTGAGTTTATCACATAATTTTGATATCTCTTAAGTATTTAATATTTTAAATTTATATAATTTTCATAGAGAAGATGGTGAAGGTGAAGAAGATGTAAAAGTAGATTGGAAGCAATAAGTGCTAAAGAAGAATTAAAAAAAGATAGTACAGGTTTTGGATAAGAAGATAACAAATACAAGGCAAGGAAGTTATGATAGGCATTTGGTACAATGAGAAGGATTACAGTAGGAAAACAACACTTAGATTATAGAATGAAAGCTGAAGAAAATTGATAAGAAAAAAATATAGCAGTATAATCTGAACAACTTGTAAGAACTGAGTTGTTTTCAAGTAGAAGAGAATGATACAAAAAAAGAGGTCAAACTTCTAGAGGACGTAACTTTTAATCTGTAACTCTGTTTGAGTCCATCCTCAATCCAAAATGATCATCTCGAAAAAATTAGTGCATGCATAGCCCAGGTTATCTAGTTATGGATGTTTTTTTGATATTTTTAAGGTGCCATATGTGACCATTTAAGGGTCCAAAATTATACTTTAATATTATTTTTTGTATTTATAGATTGATTTTAATGTTTAATTTATTTTTAAATATTTTTAGAGTTGCATGAATTTGCATGCAAAACTTAATAAAAATAGAAGCTACTAAAAATAGGTCATGTTTTATTTATTTCAGAGTTCCAAATTTTTCATGTCAACTTTACTTCTAAGTTGAGACTTATATATGTATGGTTTGTAATTATTTGAAACATTCAATACAAATCAATATAAGTTATTGTTTCAAAACTTTTACCTATTGATATTTTCTTATTTTGATAATAATTTAGTTCAATTATTTTTTCTTTGTATTTTTTCAAAATCTATCATAAATAATAATTCCTCGATGTCCCTGTATATATAAATTTCTTATGAATGAAACATGTACAAATCAGACACTTTTATTTATTTTTTAAATGTAGAAAGGGATGGGTGCTTTTTTCCATTGAAGAGATTGCCTACTCTCTTGGTTGTCAATGATCTACGTGTCTTGCCCACTCTCTTGGTTGTTAATGATCTACGTGTCTTGCTTTATAATAGCCATAACTATTAAGTACATAGGATTTTTTCCCAGCAAAAATGTGTTGACTTATAATTTGAGATATTTGCTAGGTTTATATAATCGTATAAGTTGCTAGTTTTACATTATCCTAAAATTAACCAAACACCATCGACATCGATAAGGATTCATATGCTTTTTCGACAGAAAACAGTCGAGGAAAGGATTTAACAGTCAACGGCAATACATGGTGTTTGTATAATTAAACAACTAATATTTATTGTTTGCAGAATTGAACAAATCATATCAGGCTTTATTTTATTTTTACGCTTTTTCGACTGATGGAAACTTTCAATTATTGCACCTTTTTTTCAACTTGATGTCGAATCTCACTAGTTTTATCAATTTTGGGTAAGCTGTTAAATTAAGTATTTGTTGTTGCTGGTGCATATTAAATATAACTTTGCTCGTTGTTAAATTTTGAAGGGTAATAAGATAACAACATAATAATTCTTACAGCTTTGTTGTTACATTTTTAAGGGGTAACAAGGGAAAAAAAATAATGTTTCTTACCTTCTAGGACTGTTAGATTAAGTATTTTCTGTCGATCAATCTTATAAACGGGAGAGGGAGGAATAGAATTATGTGTGTACAGATAATTCAATTCTACCATTTTAGTTTCAATGTTTTGTATACAATGGATTACCAGTTCTTCAGTAAAGAGGGCAAATATGTCGAGGAAGAGGGATTTGGAGGAGAGGCAGTAAGTCCCAGCAGCCAGTCTTTTATTACTTCTATATTGTCTTTGTCTATACATATTACTTTGGAGTTTGAACAGCCTTTTGTAGAAATTGATCGCATCAAGAAGATACTTACAGATGCCTTCTTGCCCACGAACCCGCGTTTCTCTTCTATTCTGGTATTTCATTTTCTTATATGATTACAAAATATTGAATAATAAATGGGAAAGCTTTGTATTCTGTATCCTCAATAAATGGCTCTCTTGTTTGTTATTTGGTTTCTCATCCCTGTTTTGTTTGAATTTCCAGGAGGAAGATGAGAAGGGAGTGCTGAGGTGGAAGAAAACAGCAGTGAACGTTGATGATCACATAGTTATTGCAGAGTTCCCACCCGACCATGAATTTTATGATGACTTGGTGAACGACTACATCTCTGACTTATGCCTAAAACCGTTTAATCACTCTCGTCCTCTTTGGGAACTCCATATTCTCAATTACAAGACAAGCAAAGCCCAAGCCACCATAATAATGAGAGTTCACCATGCACTTGGAGATGGAATTTCTTTGATGTCTACATTATTTTCATGTGTGACCAGCGCTGACAATCCCACTCTTCCTCCCGCATTTCCTGCTTCGAGAAAACCTAATGTAGAAGGATTCAAAGGCAGTGATAAGTGGCCCATATTTAGTTATTTTGGAAAACTATGGTATGTAGTGCTAGTGTTTTGGTACACAATGGTTGATGTAACAGATTTTTTGTTGAGAATGATGGGATGGAAGGAGGACAGCGTGCTTCCGATAAGAGGGCCTCCCGGAGTGGAGTATTTGCCCGTGGTTATTTCCTCTACTGAGTTTCGTATGGTGGACATAAAAAAAATAAAATCTTTCATAGGAGGGGTAAGTGATGATATATTTATTAGAAAGAGAATTTATGGAGAAATTTTGATTAAGAAATCATTTGGATGATGCATCACAAAGACTAGCTCTCTGGCTTCATTCTTATTATTTTCTAGCACTTTTTTAAAATTTAATTTAATTTTTAAAAGGTTTTAAAGCTCTCTTTGGGGAATCTTAATTTTCTAATATATTTGTAAGGTTAACCTTCGAAATCACTAGTTCTTACTTTATGTTTTGAATTTATATACAGACCGTGAACGATGTTCTTATGGGGATAATTTTCTGCGGAATTCAACATTACTTACAGATTTGTCTTTCAGCTGGTATGTTAATTCTTATCTTTACATAGTTTCAAAAAATATGAACCTAATATTGTTTAAAAGATATATTCTTTAATAAAAATAAATAATATCAAAATATCTCAAGCTATCCGATTGTAGATATTTGAAAAGTTGGGATTAAACGATGAACTCCCAGTTTCTACTTTGGTATACTGTTAGAAATAACCTCAAAAGAGGTATAGAAACTACTCATGTATAGAATTGAAGCTAAATTTTCCTTCAAGGAACATGGTTAATTTATGTACTAAGAATTGAATTGATGAAAGCCTTTCTGCAAGATGTTATCTTTAGGAAAAGTCGGAGAAGTTATACCTACTTTAAAACGAAAATTTCCCCAGAAAAGTCAAAGATGTTGTGTCCTCTTCAACGAAATTTTATATGAAATAGAACTGATGATAAAGAAAAATCCTTCCATTGCTTGGAAGAAACCATGTCTTCTAAAGTAATGGGGACCTTCGATTAGAATGTTGATAGCATGAACAAGGGTCTTAAAGGTAAGGTATTTTGAGATTTAGTCAAAACTAATATAGAATATATTGCCAGATCATCCAAGCCAAGTATTTATATGCACAACAATTCGTAATATTATTCACATAGAATGTTGCCCCGGTGATTGATTATTTGGAATTTCATCTTGGGTTTATAGATCATTGATTTCTTCTTAGACTTAGGTGTCAAGTGAAACATGTCAATAAGGTAAATAAATTTAAAGATGCATGGTTGGATAGAATTCATTAAGAAGATTTCAAATATTTTGTTGTTTATGTTTAAAAAAATGGCATGTTTAAAAAAATGGTGACTTCTAATTAGCAATTATTTCCATAAGTTGCTGAATTTTGACATCGAAAGGAGTTGTCTTGAAAAAATAATATGGATGCAAAACTACTCATGAATCTATGACCCAAGCTACTCCACTTCCCACTTTTAACAATCAAAGGATAGGAAATTTTTTACAAGTTAGGTAAATTATAAAATTCACATATAAGGAAGCTTTGTTGAATTCTCGGAAAATTTTCATCATGGTTTAAGGTTTATATTATTAAAAGATTAAAATCTCATTCAAACTCATGGAGATGACCACACTTACATTAACAACAATGCCCATAGTATGTTGTAATCCTTATTAAAAAAAATATTGTCTGTAGGTCGGTGGAATGATGGTTTGAAAAAGCGTTGTTTTTTAAATGGTGGTAATGTGAAACGTGAGGTATCATTGTTGGGCTACATTAGGTCCTTCATTCTATCACAACTACTAAAATAAAAAGGTACTTAAAGGATTAATAAAATAAAAAATTGATGAATTTTATATATGAAATATCTTTGAAATAAATAATTTTATAATTAAATTATTTTAAACTTTTTATAAGCTTGTTTTTATTGTAAATGATTATAATAAATATTTTAGAAACTTATTTTAAATTAGTTTGATACATTTTATTTTAATGTCGCATCAAAATAACTACATCCATTCATTATTTCATCCATCATATTCCATGTGCAATCAATACATGCATCCATCACATATTATACTATCACTATGAGTTTTTAATTTCCAATACATTCACACGACCCATGTTGTTGTTGTTGTTGTTGTTGTTGTTGTTGTTAAAACTTCATTGTCACCTCATACTTTCACATATTTCAATAGTTATTAAATTACATATTTTCCAATCCAAACTATACATAACCATTTTTTAATATGTGTATTATTTAACTCTCGATAGGTTTTCCCTTTCCCATATTTTGCGTGACTCTATTATAAACCAATTTATAATAATATAATGTTTAACATTTGTTCTATATTAAACACTAGTGCACATCCTTAGAAAGGTACACATTTTAAAATATAATTGTACATAGTGTTTATATCAATCTACATTCTTATGATTTTTTCTAAAGAAAAAAATAAATATTATAGGGTTTAATTTTATTTAGTTACACAAACATTATTATTTTCAAAAAAAATTAGGATACAATCATATAGAAATATTTTTGCAATATTTTTCACCCTCTAAAGAATAGATGATCCATTTAGAACACAAATCAAAGACCTTACATTTTTATTTCTAGAAGACCTAGTCTTCCTAGTGCTTTTGTCTAATAGTACATATCTTATGAAACTATTTTTAATAATATATACTACCTTTATAATTGGACCAAACAATGTCCATTGGAATTTAATCAAGAAACCTTAGAAGGTGTGCAATATAAGAAATAGTATACAGAGTAGCAAACAATACCTTATAATAAAATTTAAACTTTTATGTTGAAGAGAATGGTTTATAAATCTAATATCCAATATTTTATTAACCCTTCTGAACTACATAGATCAAAAAAATATAGGAAGTGGATTTATAATTAAAAGGGATGTCGATGACCTTGAATTCATCACCAAGATGAATCTAATACCATTTTTACTTATGAATCCATGTGGAAAAGGTTGGACAAATATTCTCTAGAGGATTTAGTTTTCATCCATTAAATAGAATATCCAAAGTAAAATATAATATATTTAAGACATTCTATAACATTTGAAATTGAAAACTCTTCTTCAACCAGTATAAGAAAGGAATCATCAGAAAAATGCCCATTAATCATCTTATTTTAAGAGTGTGGGAGAGAGATACATTTAACAAGACCTTTAGAGTTATAATTTATCAACAAATAGAATAATCACATAAAGTTAAGTGCATACATATAAGGATGAAGTGGACATCCTTGGATAATGTACCTAAAAATAATACAAACTACTGAGATTGAAAGGCATTGATGGTGTTAAAAGAACCAACATCCTTTAAAATGATTTTAATAATAGACAAATGTAGAGCCAAACATTAAAGCATGAAGTATTTCCAATATTAAAGGTCATTCATCCCCTATCATATACTTTTTCAAAGTGAATTATGATGAACATTTCCTTCTATTTGGATGTCCTATCCCAATCCATTCCCTCTCAAACAATAATGATGTTGTCATGGATATATCTATTATGTATAAATCCATTTTACTTAAGAAAATAAAAATTAATGGGTACCTAACCCTGTGATAAATACATTTATAAATGATTTTATAGGAGACATTAAGAATGGTAATAATTTCCAACTTATAATAATTTCTAGATCCCTAGGTTTTGTAATGAATTTAATATTGCTTTGATAAATAAGTCTTTTTATAGTTTTAGTTTGAATAGATCTGAAGTATACTCTACGTAATTTTTTACCCAAATTATACCATAAATATTAAAATAATTCACATGAAAACATGTTAATATAAAGGCCTTTATCAAAAACATTTTTCATAGTGGCCTCATATGGCTCCTAAATACAAAGTAAGAAATCACAAACCACCCATGTGAAACCAAATATCATGACCAATTTTAAATTTATATGTAATATTAGTTATTTACAATTATATATGATCATGGGATCATCATATTCTACTGGCTAAGCCATTGTTCAAAACTTTCAACCCTTTAACAAAAACATTCAATAAAAGACCTAGAATTGTTTAGTTACCAAATGTATCACTTTAGTTTTGGCTTATTATCATATTCTAGTTTATATGCAATTCTATGGATGACTATATGTATATGGAGTCCATAACAGAGTTTATGGGTCATTTACATGGTGCACAAATCTTGGTTATCTTAAAATTTCAACAAATCTTCCAAGTCATATTGATTTGAAAGTTAGGGACTAACACTAGGTAAAACCTCTCAATTATGAGGGGTTACCTTTTGTATATCATAGATCCTTTAAAATAGGACATTTGGTCAAATATTATAATAATTTTAAGAATAATAAAGTGAATTGTTTTGGAAGGAATCCTTCCATGAACATTTAACTATAAATCATGTTAGTGAGGTTGAGGGTGAAGCACCAGATTCAAATTCAATAATACCTAATTTCGATCAAATGTTTCCTGATATAAGTGAAGATAATTCCAATTAGATGGAAAGTATTGAATCAAGTAACTCTAGTGGAGAATGAGACTAGGAAAACTATAAGGATGTTCTAAATAAAGGTTTATAAGATCATGTTTTATTGAAGAGCTCTCATTCCATTAATTCAATTAAAGTCTCTACTATCATTTATCAAATTTAGGGGATGGATGGAATTTGTATCTTGTAACAAAAAATATGAAATGTCCTATTAAAAATGGATTAGAATAATTCAACATGATCGTATGCTCTAGTTTTTGGGATGGAGTGGGAAGGGCACAAATTTTAATATGGTTTGTGACTGATGCTTTGAAAGTTTTTAGCCTTCTCATAGTTTTTTATGGCCATGGGGAGTAGTAATTATTTGTGCTTCAACCTTTTTTCATCCTATTTTCCTTTTATTTTTGTTAGAGATGCCTCTTTGATTTTTTATTTTTTATTATTTTGTCCTTTATAGAAGGGGAGGGTCCCTTTGAAAGCACTCACTTTTTCATTTAAAAAAAATTATTGGTGTCCTTTCAAAAAAATAATAATAATAATAATAATAATAATAATAATAATAATAATAATAATAATAATAATAATAATAATAATAATAATAATAATAAATTCCTTCACATTTATAATAATTAACAAATACTAATGTCAAAGGAAATTATATACGATAATTTGTTTTTCTATATTTTTGTTGAAAATATTTTTCATATATTAATAAGACAATCTATTACAATAGTTAATCATATATAAAAGTGAGTTAATCATATGTTGTTCCAAAATATCATATCAACCAAACATTTAATAAATAACACATAGGCAACTTATAAATATGAGGAACACTTTTAAAAAAAAATTAAAAAAATAATAACAAAAAGCATAAAAAAATTTACCAACAGACCACCAAAAACTAGCAAGTAGTGGGAGAAACAATAAGCATGAATGGAAGATGTGAATGATCATTTGGATTATTAATCTATCCACTTACATTTAGAGTATCTACAATATAAGGTATTGTTTCCCATCAATCACCCTCATTTTATTTACCTTTATACTTTATAATATATTTGCTATTGGGAATTATTACAAGATCCAAGCAAGGGAATTTACTTTATTGGCATACTCCATCAATTAGGTCCACCACCACCATTGTAGACAGATTAAGAGCTATGATTTAAAGATGTATAATTACACCATGTGGATCCACTATGGTGCCTATTACAAAATCAATTCCTCTTACATTTCCTAGACACATGTTCCCATGGGGGTAACCAATGGAAAGATGAGTATGGAGTGAATTATCTATATATACATAAGGCACTACCCCATGATCCAATAGAGTATATAGGTGAGTCACCTCCAAAGGAATTTTTTATAATTGATATTAAATATGAAGCATGCCATTAGATATGACATGAAACTTATTATTAACCAAAAAAGAATCATTTAAAATAACGTTATTAAATTTTGCATCATTTGGGTCTTTCGATAGATAAAAGATACTATCAAAGTAAAATATATCCAAAAATTATATTTATTTTAGAGGAACATGGTCAAGTCCCCAAAAAGAACCATCCTCCTTGTAAAAATTTATTGACAGAAGGATTGGGATATGTTTTGACTACATTATGAATCTTACCTAAAATGTCATTTGAGTATTTTAGGTGGTGGCAGATAGAATAACCCTGATGTGTCAACCCTAAGCACACCATAGGGTGATAATTGGTATCCCTTGGTGGAGAATAATGCAAATGAAGTGTGTGTATTGAGGATGTATCAATGAAAATGAACTTCAATCTACCATTAAGAACATCAATTTAAAATGTTGTGAATCTAAAGGAGTTGATAAATTAATTAAGGTTTATACAAGTGGAAGCGGGCATCAATTACGTATTTATAGTATGTCTGATATATAAAAGGTGCATGAGCTCCATTATTACAAAGATGCACATTTGGTATGGCTTTATGTATATTTAAAATTAACTCCTAATCACTAGCGTGTAACTATAATTTATTGCTCAAAATGGGCAAAGGAAACCTTTCCCTACCGTTCTTGTAAAATAAATTATATAATACCTTAACCCATTTTTTTTTAAAAAAAATCATATGATTTTAATACATGGAACCAGAGCAAAGGGAACCTCATAAAAATAAAGTAATGATACCACAAAATAGAAATAAAATTAAGATAAATCCTAGATCTATAGCCATATCCATTCCAATTTAAGTTTGTTTTGATCACCAAAGCCCTCTATATTCTCTTTGAAAATAATAGTTCCACCAATGATGATAGGTACATGTGTAAGAGATAAGGCTTGGAAATTCAATCCTTTATACTCTTACTTTCCCATAGGAATGCTTTATTTGATAGAGTTCCTATGTAAACATTTATAGGATTGTTCACCTTCAAAGGCCTAAATGATCAATTTGGAACACAATTCATGACCTTGGATTTTGATGCCTAGAAGGTGTACACTTCCTAGTGATTTTGGATCATAAACTATATCCTAAGAAACCTTTTGGAATCCTCTATTACCTTCAAAATTAGACCAAAAAAGTTCCTTGTATGTTTCTCACAGAACCTTAGAAAGTTCCAAACATGAGGAATAATAAATATGAGTAGAATCTATCATTTAAATGTATTTTTATAATGTCCTACTAAATATAGTGGTTTGTAAATATAATAACCAATTAGTTTCTCACCCCTTTAAACCACACAGTTAAAAAAATTAGAGGGAGTGAATTGAAAATTAAAATATGTGTTGAGGAACTTGAATTACTCGTTAGGCTGAATCCAATGACTTTTGAAATTGTGGATCCAAGTGGGCAATGGGGATAAGTATTGCATATAATACATATTTTTATTCATTCAATATAATTGAATTGAAAAAAAAAAACACATCAAGTCATTTCATGGAATTGGATATTTAAAACACCTCTTCAACTAGTGTGAAAAAGGAATCATTAGATAGATACCCATTAACCATTTTATTCTAAGAGTGTTGGAGTGAGATACATTTAAAAATCCTTATGGAATTATATTATACCAATATATAGTTGAACACCTTAGCAAAAAATGCATACAAATAAGGAGCAAGTGGATGCCCTTAGATAATAAATTAAAATAACCTAAGTTCCTTAGATTAGACACAATTGATAGTGATATACCCACCAACATCCCTTAAAAACATTTTAATAGTAAAAAACCATGTATAAAAACTTTAAATATTAAATCATTGTAAATAAAAAGTGAATTTCAATCCTATCATATGTGTATCATCCTCAAATGCTACTTCCAAAGCAACAACTATGAAATTTTCTTTTAATTCAGTTAATCATGCTCATGCAAAGCAAATGAAACCATTCGTAAATAATGCATTAGATAAATTTTCATATCTAATTGAAATAATGAATATTAAAACTTCATCCATAGTTAATCCTTTCTAATTAATATGGATTGTCTTCTAAATTAGTCTCAATTGGTCAATTGCCAGATTATGATCCTAGAACCTATGGATTATGGCTCCACATAAGATGCTTTCCCAAAGATTAGACCATGGTTATCTCATCATATAACCTCATTAAATATTTACCTTTAATTCCTTTATATTGATAATGCAGTAAATATCATGTGGTTGTAGTATGAGTACTTTAGTACATCAAGTTCTCAGACCACCTTGTTGTATATGAATAAGTGGTCAAAGCCTCACTATAAACTAATATGTTCTTTATCATATAATTTTCCATGTCTTAAGTATCACCTTAAAATAACTTGGTGATTAATAAAGGCTGAGATTAATAAATGGATTGAGAAATGATTTTATAGGAGACATTAAGAAGGGTAAATAGGTTTCCAACTTGTAATAAACTCCAAGTCCTTAAATTTTGTAATTAAATTAATATTCCCTTGATTAATATGTTTTATATGGTGTTGGTTTTAATAGATTAGAGGTGCACTCTATGTAAATTTGGGGCCGTATTATCAAAAAACACTTGGATAATGGCCTCCTAGAGTCTCTCAATGGAAATTAGGCAATTGCAAGCCACTCATTATCCATTAGTGAGATTAAATGGAAGGAATTGAAGGCATTAGGACAATATATTATCTCTCTTAGGTAGGTAAGGTTGAGAAAAAAACAAACCATATTATGGGAGATAAAATATTAGTAACGAGTGTGAGATGAGTATATGCTTATTTGATATATTAAACACAATATATTTATTTCTTTAAATGGAGAGTAAATAACTCCTTTGAATTCCAATCTTTGATTTTTAACCAATGTATATGCACTCAAATTTAAGCTTCCAAAACTTTAAAGGGCTCCTCCACCTTGATCTTGTTTCTCCATAAGGAAGCATTATTTTTTAAATCCTCGTTAAAAGTATGATCTATCAATCACTGAAAAAATTGAGTAAATTCAGGGTGTGAAGCATTATGAGCATTAAAATATAATAAAGTTTTTAACCTCCCATTGATGCATAGAAATAAAGTTGTTTGATTGATGAAATTATCCCACCATTATATTCATCCAAAAGCTTCATAAGGCATATGAGTAAGATTCCAAGTTTCAGTGATGCATATTCTAGTCCAACAGTGAATCAAGTGAGTAGTATTAAGGTAAAATTGTGACTTGAAATTATATACTTGGGGTTCATCCATTAAACTTCAAACCACTCATGTTTTTCTATATTTACAATAATTTTTAGCAAACATCATAAAATTATTAACAAAAATAATGATAATATAATAGTCAAATTTCAATGTTTTATCCTTTTTAAATCGTGCTTCGTTTAATTTATTTAATGCACATGTTTTCTATTTTTTAAATATATCTATTTATTTCAAAACGATATAAATTATTTAAATAAATCCACATTTAACTATAATATTACAGTAGAATACATTCTTTATTAGTTTTATAGATTTAAAAATTGATCATATATATATATATATGAATTTGCAATGATCTTAAAATATGATGTGTGTGTACGAACACACACACACACCATATTTGAAGATCATTGTAAATTCAGATTTACTGGACAAGTAATAAAAATACTCCCTTATAGAATGTCAAAGGTTTAACTAAAATAAAATATGCAAATAAATAGATCTATCTTATAACTAAATTTTTTAACAATTACATGAAGTGTCATAATATATTATGAAATGAAGAATGTTAGCTTCTAAATCTAATTTAACATTTTGATCTTATTGTGTTCTAATTTAGCTAGTGCATGATTTGCTTCTCTAAATCAAGTGATAAGAAAAAAGGTAAATTGTTTGATTTTAATAATAATTAAAATAGAGATATTCAAGTTCAGTGTTAAATCTAATATATACACTGAAAAGGAAGATATTCATAATTTATGGGGATCAAGTGGCGACCAAGAATGTCGACATGCAAACCCAACTTCAGTCTAGTCGTATTGGGACTAAAGGATGACCTACACGCTCCAAAGAATAAGTTAAGTGAGAGGAGGCAGCCTTGGGGTCTGCTCAGTCTAAGCACAAATATTTCACAAATTTAGTCAAATTTAAACAACAAGCTCCCTCTACTCAGTTGTCAAAGAAAAATTTGAAGCCTCTCAACGTAGTGCCATTCAATTATATCATTTATTCAAACAAGGAAGCTCTAAAATCAATTATGGATAACAAAAATTATTATTTAGACAAGGGAGTAAATTTTCAGTATGACAATCTCTTGCCAAATCTCCCATATTTAAACGTTTGAATCTCCAAGTTATGAAAGCCTCTCTTAAAAGGAATGTTGGATATATATCCCGATGCAAAAGATTTATAAATTATTATTATTATTCATCTCATTTTAGATAAAGAATGGATTTTAGACCAACAATGGAGCTAGGTTCAGCATTAACTATTAATGAAACCTTTTTTTCCACATTTCAAGCCACCCACTAAATATCTTTGCAATGAACCATTTGGGTTTACTTACCTCATCACCCCTTTCATTTTTGGTTTAATTCTTACTTTAGGACAATAAGGAACTCATTAGGTAACTTTTAATAGACTAATAATACCACTAAAATGTTCTCTCACATAACTTTTGCTAAAATCTCGGTAACCATTGATAGTTCCATTGATATTCTAGCCTCTATTGACTTGATTGTTAAGTATTATGTGTGGACTCAAAACCTAGATTATGAATATATTCCTTTCCAAAGTCGCATGTGTTTTAACACTAAACATTTGAGTTCTTAATATAGCAACCATAATAAAATAAAGGTCTCAACTTGCTGGGAGAATTTTTCCTTTGATGTTTTGATAGTGATTAAACCTGATTATTCCAATAGTGATGCCTCTGACTAAAAGGAGGAAGCTCCACCTACAAAGGAGGAAGAGGAACTCCAGGCCCCAAGTGAAGAAATCAGGGACTGTAGCCGATAAATTACTGTAATTGGAATAAATGCAGAGGTGGGAGCTTTGGAAGAAGCTAAAGCCCAAATTGTTCCAGCTTCAAATTTTACTGTGAATAGAGTTGACACTGAGAGGAAGGCTCTAGACTCAGTTTCAGAAGGCTTTGAACAATCTATCTCTAGTAAGGGAAAAAGAGAGATTAAATTACATCTCATAGGCAAAGGGAAAGTAGCACTCAAAATACCTCAGCTCTCTAATTACATTGAAATATATATAGCCTTCTCCTTAGAGTTTGCGAAATATAAGAGGGAACAGAACGAAGTGGAGAAACACAGGAAAAATAACATTGGGTGAAGAGTCTTCCAATATGACCCTTCGCTTGGTAGGGCACTAGCCTTGAGGAGGATGTGCAGAAGTTTTGCAGATGTTGGCTGAATTTTTTGTGGTTGTTTTAGCAAATGCTTGATGTTTGTTTTTTTTTTCCTTTTTTTATTGATAGCGGTGTTTTATGTGAACTTTAAGGTCTTATCTTTCTTTTCCACTTATTCAAGGTTACGATAGGATTTATTTAATCTTAAAATCTTAATTAAATTTTAATTTTTTTTTAATTTCTTATTAAAAAATTATATAATTATTTTTAATAATATGAGAATATATAATAATAATTTAATATAAGATAATTATTTTATAGGTTAAAATATTTATGTTAATTTTATGATAGGCAAAAACTTAACCTATGTTAATAGATATAATTAATAGACATTGAATTCTTTTATTTTATAAATATTTTTAATTTTTTTGAAACATATATTTAATAGATATTAAATATATTTTTTAATAGTAGATTCTCTTAATTTTAAATTTGCATTCTACTCTTACTTTTTTAAAGTTAATCGTTTTTTTCTAAATTTAATATTGTATTTAAAAGTTAAAATTTAATGATATATTTTTTAAATTTTTGTAAACTAATCAACAATCAAGATAAAACTTAGTTTTTTTTAAATTATTGATTATTTTAAGTTATAATATAATTAAAATATCTCTTGAGAAATAATATAGGAAATTTAATCTAATTTACTGGAAAATAAGCTTTTCTAAAATTGAAAAGTTTAACGTTTTGATCCAACTTCACCTTCGGATATGATGTGGCCTGCTTTTCCCCCACGCATGTGAGCAAGAGCCTGAAAAAATGGTAAACAATGGACATGCTCAACTGAGCATATAAATTTTGCCATTTTATGTGGCAGAAATAAATAAATTTTACCATTTTGTATGGCAGAAAATAATATTTCAATTTTCTCAGTTGGATGAAGTTATATTTTCCATAGCGGATCTCACAGCAGGAATGGATTCACTGCCTAAGCAATTTGATTCCTCATCTGCTGGATTGCATTTACTCTTCAGCGTTGCAGTTAAATGGTGATCGTTACATGTAAAATTAAAAATTGTGGAGTAAAGTCTTAACTAGCAATTGACCTCAGAGTGTAAAGTCCCCATGTATAAAGTTGAAAAGGTATATATATGTTAATGTCGTTAGTGTCGGTTGTGCTTTACTGATGGATATCATCGAAGGTGGTTGATTGTTTATATTCTGATAGTCTTCAAGGTATGTTGCATTATACTCTATCAAGGCTTGTTGACCCTGTTATCACTGAATTTGATATACTTTGAAATTAAAGGTTGACAATGATCGATTAAAATCATATTAATTCATCATCAGTGCCCAAAATATCAAGAACGAAAAAAAATTGAATTCACTAATCTATATATGATACTAAATATGCATCCAAAATGCAAGCCATGAGTTACAATCCTCATACATTACAAGTTATTAGCAAAGGTGTAGTTTTTTAAAAAAATGAAATTAATAAATTCATAATAAAAAAGATTTATGTCTATCATTGTTAAAGGAAAATGCATTGTAAAAAGTGGGTATCTTTTCAAAATTCATGACATGGTTTTTTATCTTGGGATCTAATAGATGATTTTTTTAGGTAGTGGAGGTTAATCAAATTTCTCATTATATATCTATCACTCCCTTAAACAAGTTTTTAAGAAAAAATGAATTCCTCATTCAAAATTAATGTATAATTGTTTCATTATAAGTCACCAAAATATTTCGTAATTGCAATAAGAAATTTAAATAAATATTAGAGAGAAGCAATAATGTGAATAACATGTGAAGAAATTTTATTGAAAGTTACCAAAATAATTTGTCTTCCTACTTATATGTCAGTGAAATTGGTTTGGCCACCTTTTAGATAATCTTAATGTTTTATATTTTAATACAATTAATACGATAAATGGTGTTATATAACTCAAATAAGAAAACTCAAATTATGTTTCAATAAATAATGACATGTTAAAAAAGCAACATGTAGCAATTTTACACCCCCCATTATAAAAGAATCACAAAAGGACCTTATTAAATTGTTACACCAACTAAATGACAATAAAAAAGAGGATACGAACAAAGAAAACCAAAAAAAAATACCATTCAATCCTTCGCACTAAGCCGAAGAAGCATTTTGTACACCTAATTTGTATAAAAGCAAGGTTTCACTCAAAAAAAAATTATAAATTCAACAATACACCCAAAAGGATTCGTAGCATAATTGTTGATTTTTCAAAAACGTGGCACAAATCCATGTGTTTCATGGATGAACTATTAACATGCTTTATGTAAAAAGGCTCATATAAGTGGGATGGAGGTCGCAAGGGCATTTCACATAGAGTGCAAGTGTATTAGGGCTCTTTCTTGATCATTTTTATTTATAAAATATAAATAATCATTAATAATATATCCATTGGATTAGACATCATATTGTGTTATATGAAAAGGAGATGTTCACCACTCCAGAAGATTTATCTTTTTAAAGAATACCCCTCCTTTAACTTAAATTAAGCAAAGTCCTAAAAGGACCGAGCTCAAATGTCAAAGAAATTGATACACGAAACTATTTACTGCATCTGCCATTTAATAATCCTCGAGACCCTGAAATGTTTGACTTTTCGTGTTTAGTATCTATAGAGATTTTTAATTTAATGGATAGTTATAAATAACTATTAAATTCTAATCTTTAATTTTATTTATTAATTAATTATTTTATTTATTTTTATTTTGTTATGTAGAAATTTACTTAAATGATTTTAATTATAATATATATTTTTAAAGTTTCATCCTTATCTATATGTATTTTATTGTCGAGATATTTTAAGATACGTTTTAACAGTGAACATATTTAATATGTACCAAGGTAGTGTATTATAGAATTTATTTAAAATATATAATTTTTTCGATGTACCAAATAAAAATATTTAAATTAACATATTATTATAAAAAATACGATTTTTTTGCATCAAAAAATATTAGATTATTCTTTACAATATTATTATAGAATATTATATTTAATTATTAATAATTTATTTAAAATTTTCTAAATAATTTAAAAAATTATATTTTTTAAATTTAGAAATTTATTATCACTACTCACACTTTAAATATCTATTCCAAAAAAAATCTCCAATCATTCATATTATCTTAAAAATTATTTATTAATTAACTTACATAATAATAAATAATCTCATAACTATTAATAATTTTTTTTAAAGTCAAAATTGAAGAACTTTTAAATCACAAATATATTGTTAACAATTATGTGGATGCCTATGAATCCTCGCTGACTTGTCTCAAATAGTTTCGTAACTTCCAAATATTATTGACACGAGTTCAATCACAAGTATGTGATAAGTACTTTTTTTTTTGCATACAACCACTGCCACTTAAAAGAGATTGATTATAGATTCAATCCCAAGTTTAGACAATATAACTTAAAATATATTTCTTACAGGAATTAGTGATTACATTAAATCGTGACTCTGTTTTTAATTATTTTTTCTGGTTATTAATTTATCATAAGTTCACATTTAGCTGTGATGATTCTAAGGAAATAATCGAGTAGAATTGTTGAAAGTAAGTCAGCTCCAATCGATTATCTAAGACCATAATTTATTTATTTTTGTGTGCAGTGTCTTCAACATAACATTCCATACCACAAAATCAATTAACAGAAAATAAATTTTTATCAATAATACTTTAATGCCAGTCAGCTGAGCCCAACCTTTATATGCGACGAGATGACGTTACCACTTTAATTTGCATCATAGATGATGAGACATGCTACTTTTTAAAATGCCCATTTAAAGTGTTTGAACACCCATTTATCATTTTTGGATACTCATACGTGTCTTTTTATATACCCATTTATGGTTTTTGGATACACATTTAACTTTTTTGAATACACATTTAAATTTTATTGGTTCAAACCTTCATCATTGGTCTAATAAAAATATCTTTTTTCCTTTAATTTTCACGTGAATTTTATCTACGGATTAATTTGTATTATTAAAACTCAAAACTCATCAATTTATTTAATAGATAATTCACCCGATAGATATCTTTAGACATTGAGCATAATAAATATAATTATAATTATAATAAATAATTATCTTTCAAATATAAGTATTTTCAATTCAATTTATTTTTTCAAAATCATATAATATAATTTGTTTATGGTCATGGTTATAATCAAATTCATTAAAAAAATATTATAGATTAATAAAGAGTTAAGATGAATAAAATATTAAACGATATTTTTCTTTTAGAATCATCTAAATCTTAAATATTTAATGTGAAGCTTAGTTTGAGTCATTTAAATTATGATGATGACTTTTAGAGCAAAATCATTAATTTTGTTTATCCACACAAACTTTGTTTAGTATGGGATAAAACTTTTGATCCTCTAAAAATAAATCTAAATAACGGATGCAAAAAACTTAAAACATTTACTTTATAGGGTTTTCAAGCCAAAACATCTACAAAGAAATTAGACTTCACTTCATTCCACAAAGTACATAATTATAAATTGTATGCGTATGAGGTGGATACCTTGTTATCTGTATATATATTATAAATTTACCATATTAATCCTTGCCAAAGTAAGTTATTATATTTTTCAATTAATTTTATTTTTAAATATATTTTATTTTTCAAATAATTTACGTTGATATTAAATATCATACCATTTAATAAAATGACCAATTTATTTTACATTAAAATAGTATATATATTGATCATTACTCATATTTTATAAACTATAAAAATATTATATTTTTATAAAAATCCTACTAATAATATTTTTTTATTTACTATTATTACTCCCTACCCACCATTCACTACCATATTAACTTTATATTGTAAATTTACAAATAATTTTTAATGTTTACATTTTATTTTATTTTTCTCTCTTTTTTCAAAATAATTAACTTTATTTCAATTTCAATTTTCTATTTTAATTTATGAATAATTTGTTGTATTTTAAATGCAGATAGAAAGAAAAGTTTACGTGATGCCTATAACAAAAGATACACAGCAAATGATACTATCATTACAAAAATAAAGAATTTGAGAGTCACAACACTTACTATGATGAATATGAGAATATTATCTGTTCAGAGGTTTCATATTAAGGGAAGAATGCCTTTAATCTATAGCATTTAATTTATTTTTCCATGGTCACTTTATTTTAAATTTATATAAAATCTCATTGCCTTTTTGTATTGCAGAATTTAGAGGAGACGACGAATAAAGATACTCAAGTTCCATGGGGAAATCACTTTGGATTTCTGCACATACCAATTCCTCTAAAACGTGTGGAGAACCCTTTAGATTTCGTTAAAAGGGCAAAGCATTTAATGGATAGATCTAAAATGTCATTGGGAATATTTTCTATTGCCAAAATTTTGGGTTCTCTAGGGACATTGAAAGGAGCACAGGTAAGCATACAATTTACGTAAATGTAAACAAGCAAATATATTCATTATACATGAATTTTGATAAGTGAACTCATTATCGTCATGCTCGATTTCCAGGCACTTGCAAAATGTGCATACAATACTAGTGCAAGCACAACAATGGCAATATCAAATAGTAAAAAAAAAAAAAAAAAATAGCAATCGACGGAAATATAGTAAAAAAAAATTCTTTCTTTGTTTCGGGAGCCCCACAAGTGAGTATTTAAATATATGATTTCCTTTTATCACGCTTCAAATGATTGAAATAATTACATCTTGGTTTATAGTTTAAATATTGAGTTGAGTTATAGAGTACTTAATTATTGAAAAGTACTTGATTACTGAAAAGTACTTGATTACGGAAAATGTGTGATTGCAGACACTTTCTGTGCATATTCTAAGCTACGTGGATACTATTACAATGCAAGTGATGGCACAGAAAGATTATATCAATGCAGATATGCTATCAAATAGTTTCAAAGAAGCATTCGAGGAGATCAAGGAGGCCTCTACTCATAATGTATGAGATACTAATATAAAAATCCTCGTATAGGGATAATAATCTATAATAAGAAATCTTGATATTAGGTTTCTTCAATAAAAATGTGAATGTTAATTGGATATTCAGCAACAGTATCTGTGAAGTTATGTCCTTGTTAGGTGTTTGATAGTAGAGATGGATATTCAGCCAACCTGAGAACAATCTTGTTGGCATTCATAAGTTTTCCTAACACAAAATGGTGAAGTGGAGAGCAACAGTTTGTGTGAAGTTATGTTCTTGTTTAGTGTTGATAGTTGAAATGAAATATAGTTCTACGATGTAATCATAAATCCTTTAATGAATAAAAAAATGTTTGTGTGTGTATCAATAATCACTTATGTACATATGTTTTCTTCATAAATATTTTTTTATTTATATTAAAAAACATTTTGATGAATAAAATGTTTTTCAAATTAAACTTTGCAGGAAATAAATTTGCTGGTCGTATAATATGATTATGTTTTTATTTTAATAAAATACAATCAATTTTCTTCAACAATTACATTAGATCTAAAGTGACATTTTGATAATATTTTTAAAACTATAAAAGATTATAATAAATATGAGTAATCTCTCTAATATCTTATTCTTCAAAATAAATTATACTAATATTTAAATAGTAGTGTTAACATTTATAATAGATATAATCGAACCATCAAATTTAATCCTTAACATTTTGTCATCCATCAATATAATTACTAACCTATTATAATATATAATATAAATAAAAAATCATTGCATGAATAATTTTGTTATAACCACATGCCTTGAAATACATCCTAATAAAATAAAATAAAATATGTTATATTATTTTTATTTATTATAATTACAAATTAATTGTTATATTTGTAGAGCAAAAAAATACTGTACATTTTATTTTGAGTTTCAATTGCGCGCTTCAAGTTTTGTCCCTGCGCATTTCAGTTTCGAGGCAGGGAAGTTTTGACACACAGCATGGGTGTGAGTTTCATTTTTGCCTAAATTTTGTCTAAGTATCAAAGTTGCACGGAACATGCCAAGTGTTATCATCCGGGACACATTATACTTTATTTCTAAAAAGCATCAGAACATGCCATGTGTCTCGTAGTAATTCAATGAAGCGAGACAAGTGTCGGCATCCACGTTTCATGTTTCTTATGCATTTCAAAAGCTTATTTCAATAAGATTCTCTCATAATCAAGCAGAAAGTGCCAAGTGGCAACTACGAAAGGTTTCAATATGTTTTTCAAAAAATAGTAGAATTCGCCATGTGCCCCTATCTAAAAGCAGTGGAAGCTGCCAAGTGTCGACATATGTATTTTCTTAAATTTGTTTCATTGATTGAGTAAAGATTGTGGTGGGCCCCGAGTTTTGTTTTAAAAGTCAGCAGAAGCCACCAAGTGTCATCGTCCGTTTGAATCTAAAATGAGGCTCGAATGTTTCTATAATATAACCAGAGCCCCGCAGAGACTGCCACATGTCACTTTCTGTAGGTTTTTCAAAAAGTGTCTAAAATCTTCTATAGACGAGCGGAAGCTACCAAGTTTCCCTTGTTAAAGATACATGAAAAGTGCCACCTGTCCCCGTTCCCTTTTTAAAGTTGCTCGAGCAAGAAGTGTTGTGGGTCACATTTTCTGTAAGTTGTTAAAGTTTCGAAGCAGCAGACTATGACAGATGTCAAAGATGGAACACTCCTGAGCTAAGACATAGTAAAGAGTATAAGTTATGTGGAAAGTGTCATGTGTCTTCTGTAAGCACCGCGGAAGCCATCAAGTGTCATTTTTTGGTGCCTCCTAAATAATGAAAAAAAAATTAGGTAGAGTTAGCAGAATATGCTAAGTGTCCTCGCCTGTTTCATAGTGAAAAGTGTCACATGTATCTAATTCAGCCAATGAACTTACAGGGAGACTAAATGTTTTAGATTCAAGAAATATCCTTGTTAAACACTTCTAGTTCAGTTAAATTTTAGTTAGACAGCTGGATTGGGAACGTGCAGGCAATCTAGAGCTAGTCTAATGCTATAAATATGAGTGCAAGGATCATCAAGAGGGATCATGATCATCAAAAGATAGAGAGAATTGTCTATGAGAGATTGTTATCAAGAGGTTTTAGACTTTCTTGCTGTGGCCAGTAATATCATTTGCCTTTGTTCTATTTTCTTGATTTAGAAAAGTTTGTATAACTGTGCATGTTTCTATGCCTCTTATGTGACTGAAAAATTAATAAGACTGAGTTATGTGCCTTTGTTGATATTTTATGTGTTACTGCAAGAATAGTTTAAGTTGTGAGCCTTTGATTATATTCTTTTCATCTTTTACATTGATCATTGCTAGTTTGCTCTTCAATGTAATTGAATCTTAAATATAGCTTCTCTGTGCTTAGTGTTAAGGATCGAATTAAACTTAGGTGCATCGTCATAGTTAGATTTTCTTTCATTGCATTAGTGTTTCTATTTAATTTCTATCCTTTTTTCTAAAATAATTTTGAGATAAAGAAGAGCCGGCTTCTTTAAAATTTGGACGTCGTTTCAGGTTGCAAGTCCCGCATTCCTAAAACTTTCCATTGTTGGTGTTGGAAACAGTGTAATTTTAAGCATCAACAGTTTTTTTGGCACGCCTGGTGGGACACCATCTTCAATTTTCTTTCAAGACCCTATGAACCAAAGAACTACAAGGAGTCAGAGCTGTGGACCAGTAACAAGATCTCAATCTGCTATAAATCCAGGTATTCTTTTACCACCATTGATAAGTAGTCTAAGAAGAAGGGTCAATCAGTTTATAGTGATACTAAGAGCAAACATGGGGGCACCTATACCCCCAAGGAACTATGAAAGTTGGAACACTGCCAGTCCTTTGATTCTTCCAATACCACCAACCACTTGGGATCCTATCCCAGTAAATGCCCTGAAAGCTCTACCCAAATTCAGTGGGCAAGATTTCAAAACACTCGAAGAGCATCTATAGGATGTATCTAATGTATGTGAAATACATGTGGTCACACAGCAAAATGTGGCTATAAGATTTTTAGCAGCTTCTTTTAAAAGAAAGTCTTTGGAATGGTACAAATCTTTGACCCCAAATACAATATCTACATGGGATCAACTTGAAGATCTTTTCTTTGAAAGATTTGAAGAAAAGGGCGATAAATCTTCTTTGTTGCAATAATTGAGTACTATCAAAAGTGCACCACAGGAAGTAATGATTGATTTCAATTCAAGATTTCAATAGACTTGGGAAAGGATTTATGCTACAACAAGACCATTACTAGGTATGGCTATAGTATTTTATGTTAAAGCTTTAAATTCAGATATATCAGTAATGATTCAGTCACTTGGAGGTCAAACTCTGCTAAAAGCTTATGACGATGTAGTCAGATCTGAAAATAATTTAATAGATGCTGGAAAGTTGCCCCCATGGCCTCCCATGCCCATGTTTCTATAAATTACCTTACCTTTGCCCCAAGAAACCCCTAATTCCATAGCCCCACCTGTGTCTATGTATACATATCCTCAATAACCTGCTAAAGAACTTGTCCCTGCCCAGTTATCTGAGATGGATGATATCAAGTACATCTTAAGGACATTTTCTAATAAGTTAATTAACATAAAAAGATAGTGAAATATTTATCCTAAACCCTAATATCAAGGCTACCAAGGAAATAGATTTCTACCACAACCAAATGAGTATAAGTGTTTTCAAAGGCAAACTAACCCTTAGTCAGCAAACCAATTAGTTGCAGTCCCTACACCCTCACAAACTATTTCCCCTAATCCAAATAGAGAGATTGTTCAAGGGCAAAATAATTATGCAGATGGCACCAATGCCTGGTGTTTCCCTTGTAATAATGCTCATATGCCTAGAGATTGTTTTGTGGGTAATCTATAATAAAAGGTAGAAGAGAAAAGAAGAATGTATGCACAATTTGCAAGTACTTCTGACACTCAAGCCTACCAATCCCATGGTATGCAAAATTCAGTCCTGATGGCTCAGATGCAAGGGATGTCCTTACAACAAGAATATGAAATAGCCCCTTAACATGTTTTGTTTTCATGGGTTGAAGATGAAGAGTCAGTATTCTTGAATGAATCTTCTACTTCTAAGAAGCCAGTAGTACAATCATATTACTACACCAGAGCCAAGAGAAGGACGATGGAATAGCCTGAAGTCACAAATAATGAGGTTATGAGAAATCCTCCATTTCAAGGTCATCAAAACAAAACTACAACATAAGAAATGCCTCAGCCAATGCAAAACCAAGTAATTTGTGGACAAGTTCAAGAAAAAGTAAAGTACCCTTATTTTCTAAGAACCCAAACACTAGGACCAGTGAATGTGGTGGATCAGCTGAAGAGAACCCCAACACATGTATCAATGTGGGACATATTAGCTATTCTTGAGCAAAAGACACTGTTACAAGAAGCTTTGCAAGGCCAAGCAGTGCCTAAACATACTAGTACCAAATAAGGACTTGCTGATAAAGAAAAGCTCAAAGACAGTTCCTCTACAGACAACAACCCTTTTGAACAATGCAATAGAGGTAAGTAAATCCAAACCAAAGCCCTTCTATTTGACTTTGATAGTTAAAAAGAAACTGTTGCATAATGCAATGATAGACTCAAGGGCTAGTACTATAGTAATGATTAAGCAAATAACTGATGCTTTAAAAATAAAGTATGAGCCACTTACTAGAGGAGTTATGCAGTTGGATGGAAATTTAGTGCAAATAATAGGAAAAATTAAATAACTCCCATTGCAATTATATACTTGTCATAATATAATTGTCAATCAAGATGTGGTAGTCATAGATATACCCCCTGTATTTGGTTTATGTTTATCCAGAGACTTCACAGCCAAGATATGAGGATATATGTCACTTGATTGGTCTCACCTCATCCTAAAAACCAAATATGGTTTAAAGATGAAAATACTATCTGAACGACTATCTAAAAATCACATCACCAATGAACCAACCTCAAAATTAGAGTCAACACATGTTATGCTAAATAAGGAAGAAAGGGTCTTTGTTGAAGAGTTAGGTGACTGCACTGAACATGACCAAGAAGAGAAAAATAACCAGTTGTTAGCTATGATGCAAAGTGACCCATATGGAAATTATGACTCTACTGGTCTAGGCACTTATGTCATTTTTGATGAAGATCATGAAATCCCAAATGTTTTAAGGGAAGAAGTGCCAAAGAATCAAGAAGAAAAGGATTCAAAAATCTGGACCTTAAATTTTGATGGGGCTAGAAGTAAAAATGGTGTTGAAGCAAGAATTTATCTTTTTGCTCCAAATGATGAGAAAATTTTAAGAGCTATGAGTGCAAAGGAGAAGGAGATCACTATAGGTACACCCTTTGATGAACAAAAGGACATGTCACAAGCTTTTGCCTTAATCTCTGATGAGGAAGAGATAATTTCTATCTTTTTTCTCACTTTGCAAGATGATATGGAGGAGCATGGACACTTCTTTGATCATGTTTTGAACTACTTGTTTGAAGTCATTGGGGTAGGTTATACTATTCTTCAAAGAGGCTATGAGCTGGTTGCAGATGGACAAGATAGCATTGATACTCAAATAAATATGCAAAATTACTGCAAGCTTTCAGGCTTATCCTTTCAAGAGGTTAGTGAATTTGAAGATGATATTTTAAAAGTCATTAAGGAGGATG
Organism: Torreya grandis; assembly: GCA_037957365.1. Classification (NCBI taxonomy): domain Eukaryota; kingdom Viridiplantae; phylum Streptophyta; class Pinopsida; order Cupressales; family Taxaceae; genus Torreya; species Torreya grandis. The sequence goes on along the minus strand of JARHVA010005011.1, from coordinate 1,040,346 downwards.
ACCATGCAATGGAACTCAAGTTTGAGGTAGAAGGAGATAAGCCAATCAATTATGCATATCAAAAGGCTTATGGTGATGAGCCAATAGCCATTGATTTATTGATAAGTCATGCCAGTATGAAGAACCATCATTCAACAAGCTCTCAAGAACAAGAAGAGTATGTATATGTTGGAAGCATGTTTGACTCTAATCCACTCAAATGCAGGCCAATCAAGGTGGCAAACAAGAAGAGCAAGTCACCAGACCTTCATCCTATTCATCCACTGGTCTGGCACCATAAGTCTCCTTATCATGAAAGAGACTTCAAACATTTTCCCTTTAATTCAGGAGGAAGGGATCTACTTGAAACACTTAAGTTAAGCTGTTTCCCTCATGTATTATAGTTAGATAGTTCCCTTTCCTTGTTGCTTTGTTTTCCCATTTTTTCTTTCTTGCTCTTTCTTTTGAATAAGTGTTCTTTGAACACGTGGCCATGGCTCAGAGTTTTTTTTCAAATTTTTCAAAACTCTCAACACATTAAATCTCTCTCAAATCTCCAATATTCCCCAAAGTACCTTATGCAGCCATTTCATGATGTGTCTGACTCACTGTCCCACACAGATTCAATAAGATTTGCTAATGGTTGTACAATTTTAATGCCATTCTCAAGACTTGATGGGTCATTAAATACCCCATAACAAGAGTTAAATCTTAAAAGTGTCTCAAACATTTCTATGTCTAGCAAAAAATCCCTGTTACTTACATTTTTAGTTCATAGCAAACCTGCTTAGTGAAAGTGCCTTCTCTGTTGCAAAGCTCCATACTTGTTACCATAGTTCACTATTTCCATGTATAGATATAGATATGGAGGGAGCACAGACTTCGCAACAAGGGTCTGGGATTTATGAATCTATTGATAAGCTTCTCATAAGTAAATCATATGCCTCAGCCCCTGTACAATTCTTAAAGACCTATCTGCGGACTAAAGTCCCTAAAGTTGGTTATGCAAATGACCCAACAAAGGTGAAAGATTTTGTAGATGGAATCATGGATCCAATCCTTCAAAATCCTAGCAAAGCTCTAAGAGAAGGGGCACATCAAAGATGTATTCAGAGGGCCAAGGCTGGACAATACAAAACATTCACAATGAGGATATGGACTTCCCAATTGGCACAATTCATTGTCCCAGGTGTAAATCCGTGCCTTGACTTGGTTGAAATATGCGTTGAATTGTTTCATACACCCTCGAATACCATACAACATGGTCCATTCATGGTGCAAATTACACCAAAGGCTATCATGGACATGTTATCCCTATATCATGACAAAACAACCATGTTTCCTACCATTTCCAAGATGCAAAAAAAGTCGGCAAACGTCAATAATCAATTGAGGTTTCTGAGATCAAAATTGCTATTAGGGGAAGATGATACCACTATGCCAGTACTGCCAACAGCAAGAGCACAATTTACACAGGCCAGTCAAGATGCACTTTCCATGATGGCATTCATTTTTGGAATGAAAGATGATATAACTGTCTATGAAGAATAGATGGCCATTCTCTTCAGGTTAAAAACTGTGGACAAAACATAGGAGTATCAACTAGATTTCTTTGAGCAGATTGCATATTCAATGGTTGACCAGCTCACCCATTTCAGGTCTAAAGGGGTTTTTAGGTATTCTTCTTATCTTTTTCAGCTCATGTTGTATCAAAACTCTAACATCATTTCCCAATACATGCATCTGAATATGTATGACCCATGTTTTGGTCAAAATGGGACCATTCCTATGTCTACATGGACACATATCTTGTCCAAAACAAGTGACCCATATAAATTTTGGGAACTTTTTGTTTCCCCTGCTTTTTGTCATCTATGCCCAGAGCCAGTTGAAAATAAATTGACTCCAAGTGTCTCAAGCCTTATGACAAATTGCACTATTCCTTGTGATTACTTTTTTGGATCCCATCATACTATTATTAGAGTCCATGGTTTTAGTGGAGAACCAGTGTTGCTACTTAAGATTTTGATGCTTAGGTTAAAATTCTTAGAGGTTACCTGGCAAGTGTCTATGGTGGACAAGGAATATGGCACTAAGAAGAAAAAGAAGAAACTGTATGATGTTCCATGGGTAACAAACAACATGGCCCTAGAGGTCAGAGATGTTGAGTATGTGTTGCTGAGAAAGTTAGCTTTCCTGGGCTTCTTTCTAATTGAAGATAAATGGGGATATGACCCAAGTATTTTCATTACCACATGGGTCAAGAACAATAAAGTCGCTACTAGAATTGTGCATGAGAGCCATCCATTTTGGGAAAATAGAAGAAACTCTCAAGAAGATATTCCTGATTTATATGTGGAATTAACAGATTTGCCTTGAGAAGAAGCCAGGCCATGGGATAATTATTATGATAAGAAAATGGATTTTGACCCTAAAATCAAAATGACTTCTAGTTTAAGAAAGGCATTGAAGAACAAAGACTAGAAACTTGAGAAAATAGAAGCCTATTGGAAGTATAGGCAAGAGATTTGTGAGACTACTCATTTTTTTGGTAATGTGGATTCAGATGAGAAATGGGGAAAAATCTAGGATGAATGTCATCCATCTCCTATCTCTAGCCCTGATACAAATACATTGCAGACATAGGGTAGAGAGTCAGATGCCAGAGCAGAATCCAGTCATACATTGCAGACCCAGGACAAACCTCAACTACAGCCACTATAACTGTTTGGCCCCAATCTCTCATTTTCACTGAAAAACAAAAGAGTGTGGTATCTTCACCATCCAAAGCTTCTCCATCAATGTCAGTCTTCAGGGTTCCCAATTTTATACAATCACCACTAGCAATAGTGTTAAATGTTGAAGAGAAGGAGTCACAGTCAAAAGAAGAAATGCCAAGGAAACATAAGAGGCTGATGCTGTAGCCTGATACTAAAGAGAAGGTAGAACCCTCACAACACCAATCACTAAGTACATCGGTTGCTCCTCAGACACATATTGTTTCTCCTTCTTCTTAGTCTCTCTCTTCTTCTATAAGCGTGACAATTCCATCTGGCCAAATAATATCCCCTGCCACCTCTGCTATGCCAATTTCTCTTTTTTCCCCACCTATTCATACTCAGGCCACATCATTACCTCATATTTCCCCCTCTATCTCAAAAAGAGTATCTCCTTAGATTCCCACTAGCCATTATTTGGCTATTCCCTATGGCTTGTCACAGGATTATCCTTTTGTGGGTGGGCACATTGCCTCTCCCTATACCTTCCAAACTCAAGTAGATACTGCTAAGAAGGCTAGAGAAGCCCAGATGGAAAAAAAGAGGATGAGAGATAATAAAGCCTTGGCTACACTACATATGAGGTCACAATTTGATCCAATTCAACAGCAACTAACGGTGACCCATTTGTCACCTAATGTAATCAAGCCAAATGAGTAGATGCAGCTTGAAGATTATACCATCAATGTAGTGGATATAGATATGTCTCTTTTCAGACCACAAGATAGGGTTGACCTGCTAAATGAATCCACTTCTTCAGTAGCTAATGATTATTTTAAAGTATCAAAGAAGCTACAAAAGATGGAGGCTGATCTAGCTCAAGAGAAAGAAAATTATAGCAGTCTAACTACAAAGATCAAAACCAACAATAATGAAATAGAGAGTCTTAATAAATAATTATAAGATACTATTTCTTTTCAGACTCTTCAGGCTATTTAGGCCCAAAATGATTCTTTGAAAGAAGTTCTAGTGCAAGTGAAAGATGCAGTGATAGTCTTAAGGTTGGAAAAGGAAACATTATAAGAAAAATGTGAGGAAACCCTACTATAGGTCACTCAACTTCAACAAAAGCTGCTAAATGAGCAAAAAAATACCACTACCATACAAGCCCAACTTCAAGCCGAATGACAAATGACATGACAATTTACAATTGAGTTGGCTAATAGACTAAATAATGTAGGGGTTTTAAATCTGGTTATGGAGCTTTATGTATCAATATGGAAAAGAATCTCTGAGGAGATTACTTAGCTCAGACCCTCTCTAACCTTTTTGCTAAATACACAAAAAATATGTGAAAAGGTGGAGACTTCAATTGAATCTACTTTGTCCACTATCTCTTTAAGAGTGTTTGACTCTCAAATGCTACTACAAAACCTATATGATGCAACTGATGGAATGTTATCAGCAGTAGGGATTGGTGATAGAATGATTGCTGCTAAAAGGGTGAATGAAGTTCTCAGTTGTAACTCCACAACAATTAAATGTGAAGAGCTTCTAGATGTAGTTAAAGAAGAAATCTAAGACATGAAGCAACTTACTGAAGATCTAATGAAATTGGGCCTTCCATCCCCTTTTCCTGATAGCAACACTATGTTGATGGTTGGTGAAATTAAACCTTTGTTGTTAGCCAAGCAAAGTAATTAGTTAGTTTTCTAGGGATTAACAAATGATTCATCAGTGCCTGAAGTGGAAGCTATCTTGATGCCCATGTCCCATATTGAATTTCAATTGAAGGCTATAGTTCATATTTTACAAAAAAATTCACACAAGGATATCATCAACCTTGACTTAGCCTTCCAAAAATTGCAAAATAAGCAGGGATTATTTGATGATGAGTGGTCTGTTTATCAAACAGCCTTAGTGAAGTTGTGATTTTTGCCCCATTTGATCATGCGAGAGTTTATAGTTTCTTTTTTGAGTAGGCTCAAAAGTCCTCGGGGTCACCAATAACTATAGAGTAAAAAAATACTCTACATTTTATTTTGATTTTCAGTTGCACACTCCAAATTTTGTCTCTGCATACTTCAGTTTCGAGGTAGGGAAGTTTTGACACATAGTGCAGGTGCGAGTTTCATTTTTGCCTATATTTTGTCTAAGTATCAAAGTTGGGTAGAACATTCCAAGTGTCGTCATCTGGGACACATTATACTTTGTTTCTAAAAAGCATCAGAATGTGCCACATGTCTCATAGTAATTCAACAGAGTGTGATAAGTGTCGGCATCCATATTTCATATTTCTTATGCATTTCAAAAGTTTATTTCAATAATATTCTCTCAAAATCAAGCAAAAGGTGTCAAGTGGTAATTATGGAAGGTTTCAATATGTTTTTCAAAAAATAGCAGAAGCTACCATGTGCCCTTAGCTAAAAGCAGCGAAAGCTACCAAGAGTCAATATCCACAGTTTTTTCATTTTTTTTATTGATTGAGTAAAGACTGTGGTGGGCCCTAGGTTTTGTTTTTAAAGTCAGCAGAAGCCACCAAGTGTCATCATCTGTTTGAATCTAAAATGAGGCTCAAATATTTCTATAATATAGCCAGATCCCTGTGGAGACTGCCATGTGTCACTTTCCACAAGTTTTTCAAAAAGTGTCTAAAAGCTTCTATAGATGAGCGAAAGCCGCCACGTGTCCCTTGTTGAAGATACAAAGAAAGCACCACATGTCCCCGTTCCCTTTTTAAAGTTTCTCAAGCAAGAAGTGTTATGGGTCACATTTTCTATAAGTTGTTAAAGTTTCGAAGTAGCAGACTGTGATAGATGTCAAAAATGGAACACTCCTGAGCAAAGACATAGTAAAGATTATAAGTTACGTGGAATGTGCCATGTGTCTTCTTTAAGCACCACAGAAGCTGCCAAGTGTCATTTTCTAGTGCCTCATGAATAATGAAATAGTTTTCAAGTAGAGTTAGCAGAATACGCTAAGTGTCCTCACCTGTTTTACAGTGAAAAGTGTCACGTGTATCTAATTCAACCAATGAACTTGTAGGGAGACTAAACATTTTAGATTCAAGAAATATCTTTGTTAAACACTTCTAGTTCAGTTAAAGTTCAGTTAGACAGTTGGATTGGGAACATGCGGGCAATCTAGAGCTAGTCTGATGCTATAAATATGAATGCAGGGATCATCAAGAGGGATCATGATCATCAGAAGATAGAGAGAATTTTCTATGAGAGATTGTTATCAAGAAGGTTTACACTTTCTTGATGTGGCCAATAATATCATTTGCCTTTGTTCTATTTTCTTGATTTAGAAAAGTTTGTATAACTGTACATGTTTCTATGCCTTTTATGTGACTGTAAAATTAATAAAACCAAGTTTTGTGCCTTTGTTGATATTTTTTGTGTTACTGCAAGAATAGTCTAAGTTGTGAGCCTTTGATTCTATTTTTTTCATCTTTTACATTGATCATGCCTAGTTTGCTCTTCAATGTAATTGAATCTTAAATATAGCTTCTCTATGCTTAGTGTTAACGATCGAATTAAACTCAGGGGCATCGCCATAGTTAGATTTTCTTTCGTTGCATTAGTGTTTCTGTTTAATTTCTATCCTTTTTTCCAAAATACTTTTGAGATAAAGAAAAGCCAACTTCTTTAAAATTTAGAGGTCATTTCAAGTCACAAGTCCCACATTCTTGAAACTTCCCATTGTTGGTGTTGGAAACAATGCAATTTTAAGGATCAACAATATTATCGTGTTATTACACTAATAAATCTTTATTGACATTATGGCGAATGTTTTAATATTTAATTATAAACTCACAGTATAAAAAATATAGAATAAATAACAAAGAGCAAGAATAGAGAACATGAATAAAAAAAGGTTACCACAAACAAAATCAAAGAAAGCCGCCAGAAAAAAAATCACATAGGACAGTGGAAGATAACAATACAAATAAATATTTATCATAAACTTATTTGTCTAACAGCTTATTATATGTGTTTAACTAAACTATCATATATTATCCTATGCAATCCACACTATGCCATTTTTTTTCATTAGGGCAAAGGTTGCTTGTAAACCCTAATTAAAAAAAAAAACCTAGTACAGCGATTTGTCACTTTTATAAAAATTAATTTGAAACGTTGTTACAATGAAAATAATTGTATATACATTCACTTTTATAAAAATTAATTTGAAGTGAATAAATATTAATATAGCGGTATGCAGTATTGTAAGTGAATAGCGATTTATTCTATGGATGTATACTTACTCTCTAATAGTTCAACAACTTACAAATTTTCTAAAATATTTGCGGAGATTGTAAGATATATAAAGGATCTGTGTAAGTGGTTGATCGTATACGTTTAATTTACCATTGATAACCCCGTCAGAAGGTGGCTGAGCCTATTGAAATTGTTGTACATACATGTACCTTGAAAACTCCAACAGTTCAAGATGGAAGTAATTAATATACTTTTAAATTTATAGTTTTGAATCTCATTACATATTGTTTAGGATCCATGGATGTAGTTTGAGTGGTGCATTTTATATAAATTCATTTTTACAAATAAATTCACTTTAACCATCAACTTGAAATGTCACTTCTAATTCTTATTCTTATTTCCCTTTCGACATTGTTTTGACATTTATTTATCTTACATTTGATTTATTGAATACATGTATGTATCTAATTAAAAAAGTATATATTTATTAATGTGTATTTATTTGTTACGTTAATTATTTTATGGATTATATATATTTAATTTTTATTCACAATATAAAGGTATATTTTTTTAATTTTTGATAATACGAATTTATTATAAGATGATTATGTTTATATAACTAATAAAAAAATGATTAAATAAAAAAGTAAGGAATATGGCTCAAGAAAAATGCTATTTGAAAATAAACGGTAAAAAAAAGAATATGAAAACTAAAGGTGATAATGATAATGAGGAAGAGAATATCATCAAGAATACCAAAGAAAAAAATGATAGGTACCAATGACAAATGAGGAGAGATTACGTAAAAAAGTGAGTGTAAAAAATAATGATGTATAAAATGTAGATCTGATTTTCCAATTAAAGAAGTTGAAGAACAAATGAAAGAACATGAAGATCATATGATAGTGCATCATGAACTAAAATCTTAATAATACCAATTTATATAGTGAAGAAGATTGCAAAGAGTAATGTGTATCGATCAAATGACTGATGTAGAAAGAGAACAACTACGACAATGTAATTGTAATGTTGTATAAAGACATCATATCATAATTTGTAATATTGATGTTGAGTGTGATGAAGAAACTATAATGGATACAAAACTATGCCATATGATTGACATTATCGAAAACCCTACTAGGTTTATTGGTGCAAATCAAAGTGGCATGGAGTGAGTACTAGAAACCCTAGTGGAAAGATTGATAGATGCATTGGAATTCAATTTTGCTGACATACCTAATGATATTCCAAGACATATGTAGAATCAAATAAAAGTAAACACTATTGAAAGAAGTAATAATAAGAATAACTTGAAAAATATTGAATCACCACAAGAGAGAAGGCCAATTGAAATTTAACGGTCACAAATAAATTGATGATAAAAAGAACTTAATCCAAAGAAAAATGCTGAGATTGATTTCAAGGCTACATAATTATTGTTTCAATGTGAGTTAAACAAACTTGTTTCGCCACATGTATTATATCTGTCAAGAGTGTTATCCTAGAATGAATATTTGTACAACTCATAAATGGTCTATTTGTAGTAGCTGTCAACAAGATAAAGGTATCCATTATATTTTTGAATCTAATAAAATGGATCTTTGACCCTAGCCATTTGAACTAGCAAACTTGACTCAACTGAAAGAGATGTTGATCACCCATGTGAATCCAATTCTTCAATTAACTCATGCAATAGGAGGGAAATACAAATACAAAGGACATACCATTTATTTTCCATGAAAGGTAAGTGAAATTATAAAAAAAATATCACATCATATTTTAGATTTGTTGATTATCAGAGGATGAAGAAAACAATAATGTGGAACTACTTATGACTTTACTGTGAATAAAGATGGAGTATATAATGCACTTAACTATAAAATTGAACATGATAAGTACTATATAGATGTGAATATTGATGAAACAACACTACATAAATCCCATGCAATAAGTCTAAAAATGTCTTTGAAAAGCTACAATCTATCAATAATTAATTTAATATAGATTTTAATGAATATGTTTTCCCAGGTTTAGTATTTTAGATAGATGAAGGAAATATTATAGATCACATATCATTGATGGCCAACAAATCACCCCATGCCCCAAGATAAATGGAAGTGATTCGAGCTTTGGTAAAAAAATTGAACACAAATCCTAGTGAACTAATAGCTTGGCCAAAAATTAGTACATCTCCATTGAATGAATATGTAAAAGAAGGTAGACATGCCTTTTCCAACTCTATTCCCTGATAGAAGGTGTGATTTGTTAGAACCATTAATAAAATACGTACATCTGCATGAATACGTGAAACATCTCATTTGATATCAAGATAATCATTTTGGGACACACCCATTGTTTAGGTATCTTGCAATGTACATGATAATGTGAAATCAAGCACAACATTCATTAGTAGTATTTTTAAAGAAAAGCCTTCAAGAATTACCTATTGCAATTAATGAATTACGTGAGCACATGAATGATATGATAGAATCTCATCTTACCAATCACTTGATGCAATATTAAACTACATTAAGAGGGCACATGTTCCTATTGTCGATAGTGTCATCTAGATTTAATCAACCTACTATATGAAATTGAAACACCGACCATGCACTGATGATAGGAAATCCACCTATAGATCCACATGAATCATTAAATATGGACATGACAAAACATAAATTAATTACCCACATGTAGTTGCTTATTATATACAAATTAAAAATACAATGTTCAAAAAAGAGATACTACAAAATTTTATGAAGGTAAAATATTTTTGGTGTAGATATTAGTGGCAACATAGAGGGTATTCACATGTGCATGGTTTTTAATAATTGGATGGAGGACCAAATATGAAAATCTTAAACTAAAAAAATAAAGATCAAGTCAAATTTTCCAAAAAATATTCTAATATAATTATACATGTGTGGAATCCTTAGGGAGATGTACATCAAAGAAACATACAGGTATGAAATGATAAATAATTTACTATTACACTCTCTCTCTCTCTCTCTCTCTCTCTCCTCCTCTCTCTCTCCTCTCTCTCTCTCTCCTCTCTCATCTCTCTCTCTCCTCTCTCTCTCTCCTCTCTCTCTCTCTCTCTCTCTCTCTCTCTCTCTCATGTGTGACAAAGGGAGTACAAAATTTTAGCTTGCATTCATGTTTGAGGAACACATTAAAATCTAATTAAATATATCAAGAATAAGGCTAGGAAGAATTGGTTAATTGCATGGAGTGTCATACCATGTGAAATGATGGGGATTGCCTACGAATATTCATGAATAATAACATGCAATTGTGTTTGATGTATGTACAATGCCCCTTATCCTTTACATCTTTATGGATCAAAAATATATGTAAATGTAGACAAAGGAGATAAACAATATGAGCTAAAAATAAATGATGACTATGTGAACACTCATAATCATTATATGTTGCAATTGTCGCATGTAAATTTAGATTGGAAACTGACACTCTCAAAATATGTTGTTGTAAACTACATTGTGAAGTATGTTTTAACAGTAGATAAAAATTTAGAAATGTATCAACAACTGTTGATGCAACTTTCAAATCTTGAAGACCTAGAAGGACCTGGTCCATGAGTGTATAGATGCCTATTAATTGAAATAATTATTGAAAGAGATATAGGTGTAATGAAAACATGCCACATGTTGCTTGAACTTCTTTTGATGATGTGTAGTAGTGTATTTGTAAGATTTAATGTTAGGCATAAAGTTTTTAAACTAGTATTAAAAGATGATGATAAAAATGATAAAAATGAAAATGCAATAATTGATGGTTACTTTGATTTAAATTGCATAATGGAACATGTACGAATCATTGAGGTTGCAAGATATTGGATGTATATTCCAGAAATTAATAGAGGAAAAAAGTGGAAACCAATAAAAATGTGTCGTATTGTGAGTTTATGGGCAGGTTTTACAACATACTAAAATGAGATAGTCAAAAATTTGTGGATTTTTGTTGGTCATAGATACTATTATATAAACCATTTTGTGATATTGAAATAGACATTGACTTTGATGAGTATACAACAAAATATAATTGGGTTCAATTTCAATACAACCCTTTTCATATAGATTAGATTATTAGTTAAAAAAATGGTAGTCATGAAGAAATAGAGGACAAAAATGTTGACATTATCCAAAAAAAACATAACTGAACATGAGTGGGAGATGATATCTGGGCTACATCAAAAATAATTTCTACATGTTTTTTGCAATTGATAGATTGGGTTGAATATATATTGATAAACAAGTAGTTTGGGATAAAGATAAGGTGCATGATGAATAAAATAATGGAGCTCTTAAATTTATAACTGTGGAAAATAAAAATGGATTACTTGCTATGGATGAAATGGAGTTTAATTTTTGTTACGAAAGCCTTAGTGAGAAATAAAAAATAGAATTTAATATAACTATAAGACATTGTGTTCAAGTACAATAAACATCTCCATTATATCTAATAATTCAAGGAATTGTAGGAAGAATGAAATATTATTTTATTGGAGGGATAACTCTATCACTTATATATTTATTACAAACACAACGTTGCCCACTTTTACTAGCTCCAACTAGGGTTACAACATTTAGCATTGGTGCATCAACAATACATACAACCTTACAAATGCATATTTCAAATTTTGAAAAAATTGAAGGAATAAATTTTACAAGTTTTCAAAAATAAATTAAATGTGTTAGATATATTTTTATTGATGATATGAGATTTATAAGTAAAAATATGACTAAAAATATAGATTCTTGACTATGCCAAGTATTTCTAAAAAATGTTGATATGTGTGATATGTGCTTTGGTGGAAGGTCTATGATTTTTGTTGGAGATTTGGGAAAATTGCTTTTAGTAATGGATAAACCTCCATATGCAAGTAAAAGAGAAGAAAAGTTATTATGACAAAAGTTTAAAATTATTCTTAGACTTGATAAGGTTTTTAGACAACAAGGTCAAACTAAAGAATAATAATAGTTTTGGAATGTTTTAACAAATCTAAGAGATTCTGATCCAGCCATTAAATATTGAAAATTATTGATGACTAGAATGGATGTTGCACTTAAAAAAATTGAAAATGATAATTTTAACAAGCATATGCACTTATTTGCAACAAATGATAATGTGTATTAGCATAATAAAAGAAAATTATATGCATTTAATCAACCTATTACTCAAATCATTGCAAGTAGAGGACAAAGTAATAATGTTGTATTGTATGATGAATAGATGGAAGTTGAGGCAATGATTTCTATTGGTGCAAGGGTGATGTTCACTACAAACTTATTGATAGAGGTAGGTCTTGTCAATGGTACACACATATATGTTCAAATAATTGTATACAAACCAAGGATGGCATCCCTTGATCCGCCTAGATATGTAATGTTTCAAATCAATAATTATACATGGATTCATTTTGTTGATTCAACTCCCACTACAATTCCAATTAACCTGATACAAATGGGTCATGTGTGTCAGTTGCCTTTGAAATTGGCATGAGGATTGAGAATCCACAAATCATAGGGTTTAATACTTGAGAAAGCGATAATTGATAGAGGACTTATAGAAAGAAGAGGTTTGACATTTATTGTTGTATCACATGTCAATTCACTACATGGATTAAATATCCCACTGCCTTTCACATATGATTGGTTTGAAAGATTGAAAAATGGAAAATATATAGAGAAAAGAAAAGAGGAAGAATAAAGGCTTAAATTATTAGAAGATAACATGTGTATAGATTGAATATCATAAAATTAGTTGTTATACAACTTAATAATAAATATATATAGTTTGAACATCATAAACTTATTTTTATATATTGATTTTTTTGTTGCATTTTATTTCTCATTTTAATATTGTATTAGATAATAATATTAAATTTATTTTTATAAATAATAAATATTTACCTTTACTTTACAAAGTTAAAAGTGCTACTAGCACATATATCTTAGATAAATTTATGTAAAAACCACCGATCGATATCATTCTCGAAGCACCTAACATACATTTTATCTTGCCTCGAGAATGATATAAATTGATATATTTTACATAATTTTTTCTAAGATATATATACTAATTTATAATATTTAATTAATGATCTGATTATAATTGATTTTGTACATGCATGCATGCATGCATACATACATACAATCAATTTTTATTTACATATTTGTAACTACGTTGCATACATATATTAATGTTGATCTATTTTAATGATATACAAACCAACATAGAGTTTAAAATATTGTATTCTCCTGCTATGTCTTGGTCTTAATTGATTCATCATAACCCTTTTGGTATAAAATATATTCTTTTGAATGTTATGATTGTGAATAAATAATTATTACATTTGGCGCCCATAAGTTGATAATTGGGTTGGGTTTGTACCATGATTTTTTTTACATCACATATATTTTTGGCATTAGACTAACGCAAGTTTCCTTGTGTTTGTGTATTAAAAATTACTTTAATTTGTTTTTATTAAAAAAATTGGAAGGCCATATGGCCCATCTCACCTAATTTTATTCTTTACATTAATAGAAATAGTGATGATGAAGAAGAAGGAGATGATAACAATTTGAGAATAGGATAAATACATTGAGAGATGTGGGAACATAGAGAAAGAGAAATTGAAAGGGACAACAATATATTTTTTTACTAATAAAAATTTTGGGAACCAAAAAAATCTAAGAGGAAAATTTTGAAAGAAAAGTAGAAGAGAACCATTTATAAATAAATAAGAAGAAAAATATGTAGTACCCTTAAAAAATTAAAGATTAGAAGTGTGCATTTTACTTAATTTTGTAAATAAAATTAATTTATATTTATTTAATTCTTAAAAAAATATTTAAAATAATTCTAAATGAAAAATATCAAAAAAAATTAAGGAAAATTATGTGTAAAACTATAAAAGCATAGAATGAAAATCATTAAATTTTTTTTAAAAAATTAAAATATTCTATAGAAATTTTTTATAATCACCTCATTTCCTGATATACAACTCTAATTTTCATGCAATAAATTGGATGAAATTCTCAAGTTTCATTTTTTTTCTTTTTTACAAAAAAAATGTTTGAAAATATTAAAAATTCCATATTAATGTTATTTTAATAGTTTTTTATTGTCTTTGATCATTATTTAACCCTGCCTATAATTTCATATTACATTCCAAGAAAATAAAATAATTGTAATTATTTCTACATGTTTTAAAGGCTTGTACTTGCATATTATAAATATTTTTGGTATAATATATAAATTAATTTGATAAATAATATTTTCATAATCCACGATATATAAATTCTTAAAATGTATATTCATATAATATATAAATTAATCAAAGAAATAATATTTACATTTAATATATAAACTAATCAAAGAAATAATATTTACATTGTTCATGATATATAGATATTTGAAATGTATATAAATTCTCTTGTGTACACATTGAGTTTTCAATTAAATGAGAAAATACATTGAATATAATAAATAAAATAAAAATTTAAATCAACAAATAAGATTAGTGTTTTTAATTTTACAAGCTAAATCAAATTTTTAAATATTATGCATGTGTACTTGTAAGCCAACTGGTGGAAGTTTAATTAGGAGACTGTGGCACATTGTAGGTTGAGGTATGTTTGGATTCATTTTTTCACACAATATGATATTGGGGAGGATTACTGAAATCATCAAAGATATTGATAATATTGTTTATCATTGGTATAAAAAAATTCAAATTTTTATTTGTATTTAGATTTGTATATTAATTTATGCTAATTTTTATTATTTATTAGTTATTGACACAAATATTGGGTATTGAGGATAAAGAAGAGGAGAAAAATGAGGAGGGTGTCGGGATGAGTTGAAGTCCTTCCTCTACTACTAGACTACTAGGAACCCAATATGGAGGTATAATTTGGAGTTTAATTTTTTAAAATGAATAGTTTAAATTAATTAAGTATTCTTTTCTTTTGAAATTTTTGATAATAAGTCCAATGGTTATATAGACCGTTGACATGATCACATTAAATTGAGTCGACATCTTTCATCTACTACTAGGGATATGATGTGCAGGTATACTTTTTATTTTTATATTTTAAATTAAAATATTTAATTTAATAATTAAAGTATTTAAATTTTTTAAGGTTTGTTAATAGGTCTATTTGTTAGATGAACTCATAGGAGGATGAGGGTCATAGGGGTTGACATGCTTCCTCTACTTCTAAGGACCTAATGAGAAGGTGTAAATTTTAGTTTCATTTTTTTAATTGATGTATTTAAATTATTCTAATATTATTTTATTTTTATAGTTTTAATAATAATTTCACTAATTATATGGACTTGCATGAAAATGAGGTTGTACGTAGTGGACATCCTTTTTATGCTATTAAGACACAATATGAAAATATAATATTTTAGTTACATTGTTTCTAACATTTAATTTAATTTTAGGTCCACATCATGTGTGCCTCATGATTGTCTTATATCAATAAGAGGATGTGTAGGATCTTCTTTTCCTTATCATGCTCTATATCAACCTCATGTATTACTCTGAAACCAATTTAAAAAAAATCATATAACCTAATTATTTGCACTTTTAAAAAGTGAGTAGGCCCATTTCTTAACAACATAATCACCAATAACTCACACTTGACTGCAATAACAAATATTTTTTGTACATCTATAATTAATTTTTTTAGATTAATATAAAAAACTTACTGAAAATGACTCCTCCAAAATTTAAACCATAAATTTAGTATTAAATATTTATTTATTTACAATAAATTAATGTTTTCAAGATTTAATCATACAATTTAGATATCATGTAATCTAAACATAATTATTATCATACACTAGTGTCTCAGACTATATAATCTAAATATAAAAAACTCATTGTAAGTTGTATTATCGTAATCCCATAATCATCTAAAACTGATAATTATGATTAGATACCTTCCCCAAAGAAATCTTTTGGCTTTTGTTTGCATAATAGAACAATCATTTAGTGGTTTGATCGAAGCATAAAACATGGTCAAGTCAATCATTTAAACATATATTTCATAATATATGGTCAAAACTATGTCGTAGCATACTAATACCTCGTAGACTTACATATTAACTTATTACGAAGGTTTTGGCTAAACATCATGACGCTGTGACATTCTGTCACATGGCACTGAGCGATGGGGGTCACACCACTTAGAATAAATTAAGATGTGAGGTTGATCCATGTGACAACTCGTGAGTGATTTGTAAGCCAACATTCTACTCCATAGAAATGCCTTAGTCAAAGGTTGTGAAGCCATAATTAAATGCCTGTTTGACAAGTGGTTAGTTTTAATTACGTCACAACCCTCAATGCCTTGAGATGTACGCAAACTTTACTTGTGACTTGTGAGTATTTTAGTGTGAAAATTGTGAGACATGGCGCAAAAGAATCAAGGAAACTCATATCAGAGTCAAATTATGACAGGCTGCTTCTTGATACTATAATGATGCGTGACATAGCAGAAAGTTACGAAAATTTACCAAGTCTCTTGGAGGGGCTGAGTCCAACTTTATTCCTTATTTAAAAAAATAGTAATATTATGAAGTTGCGCTGCAACGGGATGATAATGCCTGGTAGCTTATAATCACTATGAATACAAGTGCAACTGCTTGCAAAAATATAAAGTCGTGACAAGTGGCAGGTTACGCACAAGTTAACGATCAACCATTTTAAAATTTGGCTATATAAGGAACTAGACAAGACAACACGGACCATTTATCTTATTGATACGAAGACAGAAAATGAGAAAATATTTCTTGCCCTATAAACTTATAATAATAGCAAGCCAAATTGTTTCATTCACCAACCATTCTAGATTTCATAGGCATCCTAGATTAGTGAGATCTAGTAATCGAAATAAGATGAATTTCATCTTATCATTGACATTAGCATATTATGCTATGATTTGAATGAAAACCAAAAAAGTTTGGTTATCATTTTGTTTTATTTAAGTTGTTTCCGCTAATGATTTGTTATTCTCAAATAAATTGCTTATATTATAATGGACAACAATGTATATATTCATTTCTAAAGAAATCAGTCATAAATATATTTAAATCTAATTCATCCCATTATTTTTAGGAGTAGATAGCATTTATTTATGTTTATATATATATATATATATCAATCATACATGTAATCAAGAGTAACATACCAATATTTAAAATTACAATCATTATATTTTGCTCTCAATATATAAAGTATGGATCACCACAAATATTTACATCTTGCAATTCATTCCATAATATACAAGCAGATCAATCTATAAACATTTGTTTCAAATGGAGAGATAGTATTATTACCAAGGATTCAAAATAGCCTAGCAATCAAAATAAGATGAATTTCATCTTATCATTGACATTGTCATATTACACTATGATTGGAATGATAAACAAAAAAGTTTGGTTATCATTTTGTTTTATTCAAGTTGTTTTAGCTAATGATTTGTTATTCTCAAATAAATTGTTTATATTTTAATGGAATACAATGTATATATTCATTTTTAAAGAAATTAGTCGTAAATATATCTAAATTTTATTCATCTCATTATTTTCAAGAGCAGATAGCATTTATTTATATTTTTAATTATATATATATATATATAAACTAAATCATATCATACATGTGATTAAGAGCAGCATGCCAATATTTAAAATTACTATCATTATATTTTGCTCTCAATATATAAATTATGGATTACCCCAAATATGTACATCTTGCATTTCATTCCATAATATACAGGTAGATCAATCTATAACCATTTGTTTCAAATGGAGAGAGTATTAGAAAGAGTACTATTACCATGAATTTAAAATAGCTAAACTTATTTCCGCCCAAACTAGTTTTCATCCATTCTAGCGATAGAAATAAATATTATTCATTAAAAACTTAGCATGATCATTCCAATTCAATTTAACCCTTTAGAAAAATTTATTTTTCACTTAAGCATAAATAAGTAAAATAAAAGGGAGAGTTAAAATGTAGTCATTTATATTTTAAAGTTTCTTTTTGTTTGATCAACATATTTCATCATACTCATCCTTCAATATCAATTATGAGATGATTTGGTACCATAATCCACCTAGCCACCCACTCTATGTTTCATATAATCCATAGGGTAAAAATAATGACTCCATCTCATAGTTATATCCTTCACAATTGTACTATTTACTATTGAATTATCTCAATTTGGTTGAGTAGCAAAAGGTTTGAGAATGCTCTAAAGCTTTCCATTAGATGAACAACATATAGGGCTGATTTTTCTAAGATCCAATGCTTTAAATAATGTTTCAAGAGATTTCCTCTAGCTAAAATTTTATATATCTGCTCTTTATTTGGCCACAAAAATGTGATTGAATTACACTAAAGTGGCTCAACCTAGATGAGCATCTATACATTGTGATACCTACATTCAATGTGAATCTTTCATAATGGAGAAGTTTTCCTCCATTTACTAACTTGCTCCAAAACATTCTCTCCTTCAATATTGATTGTATCTCTCTATAATTATGTGTGTCTTCATTTGGAACTCCCTCCATGCCAAAAACTATCCTTCCTTCGAAGGGATAAATATTATACATCATCATTTTGTCCTTTTTAAAAGAGTCATTATGATAATTTATTATTCGATTCACCTTTAAATAATCATTAAAATTATGATATTTTGTTCCATGCTATTATCTTACTTCCATATTGCTTGTATCTATGTTTTCATCCATTCACATTAAATTCATCTATGTTATAAGATAAGATGTCATTTATTTTAGTCATTTTCCATCTTGTATGCCTTTACTTTTGTTATTCAGTAGTTACTACCTTCCTTATGCTACTTATATCCCACTTGTCTATTAAACACTTTCAACCACTATGCCTTTAATTTAGACCTTCATGGAATTATTCTTGGATGTAGTATTACTATTCATTAGGATGACTTATTCATAATTTCACTATGATTATAATTTATAATCAAAATTTCATTTTTGTGAAGCCACAAAGCTATTAGATTCTCTTCTTATTATATTTACTATCCATGGGAAATTTTAATCATGTTTTTATGCCACATAGGAATAAGTGATAAGAACTCAAGCATCCAATGTTACATATATTTGATTTCACGCAAAGTGAACCTTATCACCAATCTATTACTTTTATCTATGATTATTGTAGTTGTCCTTTGTTGAACCTCCTACTTATTCCATGTCAACTCAAATAACACTTAGAATGGACTAAATGCAAGCCCAAATAACTCATCTCATAGTGATATATAAAATTTGAGTCCATTTGGAAGCATTCTTTCACATGTACCAAACTCATCAAATACTTCTATGCTTGAAATAAATATAATAAATCACATTAATCAAATGTTTAATAATAATAATAATAATAATAATAATAATAATAATAATAATAATAATAATAATAATAATAATAATAATAATAATAATAATAATAATAATAATAATAATAATAATAGTTGTTGTTGTTGTTGTTGTTGTTATCATCATCATCATCATCATCTCTTTCCTGTGATTAAATATAATATCACCAAAGGATATATAAGGTAAATCATGATAGAAATCATGATTACATAACATAACAATGGCTCCAACCCCAATTAATACTTAAGCATGTGCCTAATCCAAGGTGAGGCTAGATGATGTGTTACATACTTCCCCCCTTTAGGAAATTTCATTTAAAAATTATATTTTTCATAATAAGTATGATCATTGCTTCTTCAATAACTATTAGTGATAACTAAATATGACAATGTAAACATAACATCTCAATCATGCTTTGATAATATAAATGAAATTAATACATAAATTTTACATAGGTTAGCATAATCATATATTTCACATAATTTAAGAAAAGTTCTCACCAATGGAATATAAACCATATTAGATCTAATTTTAATCACCCATACATAAGGTACTATTGATCAATTGATACATCAAATGATGTATGAAATACAATAATGATCATATTATCAAAAACTCAACTAAATATTTGAACATACATAACATTAGTAAAACTAGATGAAATAAAGAACATTGTTATCATATCAAGGTGCAACTACACCTACAATTTATGCTACCCACAAAGGATTTTTTTTACTATTTTTACTCCTCCTATATCCACTTATAATAGGAAAGGAATAACTCTCCCACCTTGTATCCATTTTGCTACAATTACTAAAGAAGAAGAGAGGCATGCAGAGTATTCATGGCGATACACATAAAGCATTATATGCTGAGTTAAATGAAGAGCTTAAAAAATAAAATGATCTACAAGGGTAAATTAGAATGGATAATATTGGATAAGATGGGATTCTAGGATCAACAAAGGATAATCATCCTAGTCCCTCATTTCTTACTCTAGACATTGAAGAATCACAATATATATAAGATATAATCATAAGGCCTACCACTACCATAGAACACACAATGGAAGATAGCCCCAAAAAGTCCCCCTCATCATCTATGGAGTTTATAATTATCGTCACTCATCTTATAAGTTACCCTAGTATAAATCCTCATTCACTTACATAACTAATTATAATTCATATTTAAGACTATTCTTCTACAATATGTCAACGATCAAATGTTTCAGTTAATAATGTTCATACCAAGGTATTTTATTGTGTCTATTATTTTAATTCTTTTACTAGAAGTTCTAGAGATTATCTTGTATCACATTCATACACTCGAGATACATCAATTCATCTTTGTGTACTGGTGTCGATTTTGAAGATTTTGTATCTAAAGTAATTTTTACCACCCAATTGTTGACCAAAATTTGACCCCAAGTCAAAATAGGTCAACCCCTCTAAGTTAAGACTTTTATAGGTTTATTATATGGTCTTGTCATGGTCTATAATAGTATTAAATGGTTTTATATGGTCAGATGTGTTCCTTTTTATCATTTTTCAGGTTTTGGTCTTATGATCATTTGTCTAGTCTTATGGTCAAGTACATGGTCAAACATAGTCAAACAGGGTAAAATATATAATATAGTCTAGGTTCATTCCAAAAGGTTATTTAGACATAACATATAGTCTAGGATCCTTATGCAAAAATTCACATTTTTACTACTTTTTGGCCCATTTGGAAGGCTTAGACATGCCACTTTCAAAAGAGAACAATTAATGAAGGTTTCAAATGTCCCTAGTGTTAGAGAGAGGTTAGATAATGTTTAAGGTCATTAATTCACTGATAAAATTCTAGATTCAACCTCCCAAATTGGAAAAATGACACTTTTCAATAACTTTTGGGAACTTATATGGCCTTGGAGGATGAGTGGTGTTAGTACCCAAAATTGTACTAAATCAATTGAACTGTTGTTAATCATAGATGCCTAATTTGTTTATCCCACTTCATTTTTTCAAGTGTTCATCAGAGGTCAAGTGTCTTGTTAATTTGGTCTTCGCTAGCCTTTGCTCTATTAAAATCCAAATTGAAGTCTTTTATGGCCATCTCCAAACCCTTGTTCCAATTGCCCTAGCTTAGGCCCTTTGATTTTAAATCCAAATTGGTGAGATCAATTTACATGGTAATTATTTAAATATGCCATGGACTTAGTTTAAATTTTATAGTAATGTTTAATCATGTTTATTAATGTGACAAATCCTTAGTCTAAAATTTTTATTTGGTCCCTTTTATTTTCCATGGCCCTTGGTCCTTTTATCTATTTGGTATAGCTAATGCATGCTCCCTTTGTTATAAACTTAGTTCAAAGTCCTATCCTAAAGCTCCTATCATATTTTTTAATTTAACAAAAACTTAGGCCAAGAATTTATACTAAGTCTTTTATTTCCCTGAACTTTGACTTAATTATTTTATGTTAATTTGGAGCCAACCACATCTAACCTGATAGATCACAATCAAATGGTGCACATTGAATCAGGGAGAGTTAATCTGATAATGCGTGATCAGAGATAAAAATTCAAATAGACTAAGGATAAGTGTCAATGTGACAAGTTTCAAGCTTTTGGTGCATAGTTAAAACATCGAGCATGTTCCTAATGATCATTGGTACATGATAAAGTCTACAAATCCCAATTGATGGTGAGAAATAGGTTAACATTTCAATGAAGCTCAAGGTGAATGAGAAATGATAAGTGAAATAACTACATGCCATAAATTAAATCTTGAGAACCTATTAGAATATCAACAAAGCACATTGAGATGTACATGTTCCAATCAATAGAGTATAGTGAGTCAAGACCTTTCAATGAATCTATGATAAAATGAGAGATCAACACAAGGTAAAAGCACATTAACATGGTAGAACTGATAGAGTATAGAGTTTATAAGGCCCATGAGAATGCCAAGTGGCATGACTTTAGGGCCAAGTATAGATACTAGTTAATGGTATTTTGCCCCTCAGATCATGAGGTGATGGAGCACATTCTCTCACCCAAACTTGATTTAATGGTGCAAAATTGATGTGCACTTTTAAACAAAGCTAGGATGAATGCAGTGGTGACAAGTGTCATATAAATAGGAAATATTTTAAGACATCTAATAGTGTTTCATCTTTTATAACTAGATCAGTTGTCTACATTTATTCATGTAGGGATAATTGGATGGCATGAAATGAAAGAAGGATTTTCAAAGGGTAGAGGTCACTTTTTAAAAAAATATTGATGAATGGAAGTGGCATGGTATTACCACATAGGTAAACAAATTACATTGAATATTCCTTTGAAAGGCATATGCAACTTATAAATCATGTGGTTTATAATTAAGTCATGGTTAAATAAGGTCAATGGTTAGCATTTGATCTTGGGTTTAAAGGATCAATAGTGCACGTTTGATTTTAAAAAATGATAACAATAGTGCTAGTTAAAGGTGGACATTTCAATAGAGCTCAAGAAAAATATGGAAGCAACATGTGTCCTAATTGGAGCTAAATAAGTGGATTAGTCATTTTTAAGCCCCATGTATGTCTAGATGGATCTAATTTGGTATTTCATGCATCAATATGTGGTAATATTTAGATTAAGATTTGAAGTTGATGGCTATTGTATGGATGGGAAAGAATTCAAAGCACATAAGAAGGTTTTTGGGCCATTACAAAGCATATTTTTGGCCACAAATATTTTTTTACCTCTATCACAGATGGAACACCTCAATACCATCATTATAAGAACATGTTATTCCATGGCATGCATGAGAGGAAAGAAAACTATACATGAAGCTCCAATTATACAAACAAGTGGTCAAAAACATCTCCAATAAGTTATACATGAGGAAAAAGTTTGTTCGAGCTCTACCAAAATAGTTCACTTTCTAAATCATGTAAAACAACATCTCTAGTCATGAAATCAAAGGGTTTGTTGTAAATCTTCATCGTTATTTGTAAAGGTAGTTAGAGTAACGATTTTTCTTACAAACAGATGAAGATTTTAGGCATGAAAAGGAATATTTTCTAGTTGGGAGCATCATTGTAGAATTTGGAGGGTTTTTTTTGGAAATGAGAACCTGCAGTCCTATATTTGTATAGGGTGCAAAATGTATAAATAGAGGGATTTTCCTCTATTTCCAGGGTTGTTGGTTTTTCATTTTCTTTAAGTCTAGGTGCTGCAAAAAAAATTAGGATCAAATGTTGTGTGTAGATCTTGTCTCCCTTGCTAAGGTGGTTGCAAGTTTACAACCATTACCGAGATTTGAGAGCATGTTTTTTGCTACCTTGTCAAAAGAGAAAACTCACCATGCTTGTCGCCATGGAAGTATTCTAAAAACTTTATGTATATAATATTTTCTTACAAATTTAATGGAAAATATTTTGGTTCTTACTATTTCCTTTTGATGAAGTGCAACAATGTGTTTTTCAAATATTATTGACTAGATATTTAGCTTCATGCTTACTACTAGTTATCATTTAAAGCATAGATCCGAATTATAAAACCCTTTTCTACATTATTTTAGAATATGTTGTTGAATAAACTATTAGGGAACCCTAGGTTTATGGATTCAATGGGAAAGAGTATGTGAGATTCTAGTTTTAGTGTATGTTTTCAGGGCTTTAGAATCATTTGAGTATTTCCATTTCAATGGCACCAATGATTGCAAATTACTCTTGGTAGTTCCCACTAGCTTGCATTTGAGTTTTTTTTTGCATCTTTAAAAATAATAATGTCATGAATACTACAAGACACCCTGCTATTTGAAAACCACTAGCATACCACACCCTTTCTTACAATTACCTAGCTATCCTACCTTATCTTACACTATAAATAATACACCCTTTGTATATTATAAATGTTATTTGATTTGTAAATGCATAAAATCTTTCCTATATAACATGCATTTGCATCTTGTGCTTTAAATCATAGTGTTGTAGTTTTTCATTTGACCCCTATTATTGAATATTATATAAAATGCAGATTGTAGTTATATACCCATCTCTCTTCAGTAGCTTGTATGTGATCTAGAGCATTTGTTAATTTTATGTGAGGACCCTTCTTAGGTGGAGTGTGCAAGTTTTGTTGTGCCCTGGTCACATTTGTGTTCCCTTGTGCCAATAATCCCCATGGAGGTTGAATTGTAGAATCTCTTCATGTGAGCAAGCTACCCCATACATCCTCTCACCTTTATTCAGGGAGAACCAGAAGTAGTAGGGAGCTAACCATACCCTCTATCTGTGTCTCTCAGTCATTTTATATGTCTGGTCCATTCTTGATGCCAAACCCTCCCCTGATTATAATGACATATCATCAAGTTTCTCATCTTTTTTCCATTTTGTTCAAGTGTGTAAGGCCAAGCAAAAAATGTGTACAATTGAGAACCAACACTTTGAAGTTGCCATTATTGATGATTAGTTTAAAGTCTTGGTTATTTGCATTTATAGGGGACTCTTGTAGAGAAATGTAAGTATTTCATGTTGTGATGCTCCCTGTTATTATTTTTTACATTTTAAATATCTTGGCCATCAAGTTTACATCACTACAATAGATGATGTGCTAGGAAATGAAATGTTTGAAATTTGACTTCTGCTAAGTTTATTACAAAGATCTATTAAATTATATGTTGGAAGGCACTTTCTCCCCTTTTGGACATAATTTTTAAAATTTTAGTGTCTTTACCTTTTATCTCATCATTAAATTCAACAAATAAGTTTCCATCATGTATGACAATCAATTTGTTAATTTTTATATTCTAGTGTTTTAATTCTAGTGGTGATTCTAATTTTATAATATGGTTTCAAGAAAGATTAGTGCCTAGTTTGAATATATGTGTTAACTTTAAGATTTGAGTATTTTATTATTTGTAATGCTAGAAGGTTTGAGATCATCCTTCAAAAGTGACCCATCCAAGATACGTGTCTTGCCCCTAATTATTTATCAAAGAAGAGGGAGACAAGTTTGGAGGCCTATTGAAGGGGAAAGTTTAGCTGCTAAATGGTGTCCTGACTATCAATATTATGATAATATTTAAATATTGTTTGAACTTACCTTTACTGAGGACTTTCATAACTCTTTTAGTCATTATAAAACTAATAGTCTTGCTTACTACCAATATCCTTCTGAACTAGTTGAATCCCCTCTTAAGATTGATCCATAAAGTCCACCTCATTCACCCCCTCACATATATTTTATATCTATTCTTGAACCTATAATTGAGAAAATAATAAGGCATAGGGACCTAGATGAGAATGAATGTACTGGATTTTGCATTCCCAGATTTAGGCCTATAAATTTTTATGACATGGAAGGTTATCCCAATGAAGTAAGGAAATGTCTTCCAAAATTCCAAGGGAATAATGTAGTAATCAGTGATTAGCACATGAGGGCTTTGCATAATATTATTGAAGATTATGAGGTTGATCATGAAGATGTGTTCATTAAATTATTTGTGCACATTCTAGAAGAAGATGCATGAGATTGTTTCAATTCTCTTCCTTGTGGATGAAATGATTCATGGGAAGAAATGAATAATGTTTTCATAATTTAGTATGGTAAAAGAGTTGATATAAGGTTTCTTTTGGCTGAGTTTGAAAACATCAAGAAGAATTCTAATGACTCCATGCAAGACTTCAACACATGGTCAACAAAGCTATGATGTGACTACTCAGAAGCATAAGGCCTAATGATAGAGCATGCTTGATAAAATATTATGATGCCTTCGATAAAAAGGTTTCATATTACTTGTAGGAAAAGGCTCCCATGAATATGAGGTTAGAATTCAATATGGCCATCCAAATTGAGAACAACATAAAGGCTATGGGAAAGCCTATGAACAAGCAAGTTGATGTAAAGTTGGTCAATCCTAAAAAAACATAGTCCGGTAAGAATATGAATCTTAAGGATATAGTTAAGACTTTTCCCTCTATTGTCAAAGAGATGTCATATAAGTTTGTTAGGTCTAAGAAGGGGGTCCCTCATGTGTCTACTAGTCATGAGTGGGTTTCAAATCTGAGTCAAGTACAAAGGGGGCTTACTTTCCATAATCACAACAATTATATAAGGAAGAGGCCTGCACATGATGAAAGAACATATCAACATCAGAATAAAGGGGATTTGAGAGAATTGTCTAATATATTAAATGCCAAGCTAAATGTGGTAGGTTGTGACATTGATGTTGATTGGTGTGATAAGTGCTTCCTTACACACCCTCCATGTGGTAAATTTGAACCAATTGATGAAGATGTAGATGAACTTGAGTCTACATCATCTAGTGATGAGATTATGATGTTCAATTGTCAAAGTCCTTGAAGCTAGATATCCACTTCCATAGAGTTGATGAGTGTTGTTACTATTGATCATTTTTTGAGTGTGGTAAAAAAGGTATGTGTCCAAACTCATGAATTTGATTTTGAGGTTAATATGGATTAGGCATATGAATTACCTATTCATGATTTTGACTTTTTAAGATCAAGGATGATTAAAAAATATGATGGAGGAATTTTATTAGTTTGGAATAGGCAACTACTAATTAATGCATTAGTTGCCCAAGAGAAGGATTACTAATTGATAAAAAGGAAACCATTTATTGCTACTTAGGACAAGACCCCTACAAATCCAAGGGTATGGTATAAAAGTAAGGAATCTAATAAAACTATGATAATTCTTAATACTTCCAAACTAGTACCCATTTCCCACATTGCTAAGAATAGAGGTGCTCCAATAAAAATAAAGTACCCTTGCTATCTAGTATTCCTAAGTGTGTGAATGATGCTAAATAAAATCCACCTTTAAAGGATAATACTAAGCATACAAATCCACCACAACCTATGCTACTTCAGACCTTAAGTGATTGCATTCCAGCTGAATGTTTTGTTACCCTTCCACCAAATAATCCGCATCCTCATTATAATATATTTGATATGGCCCAAGTGCTAAGCCAACTAAAAATAACCATGACACTTGTTGAATTATTAAGAATACCTGAGCATAGGAAGAGAGAATTTGAATACTTAAAATTTGGTGAGAAGTTAGGTTCAAATGAAATTAATTTACCCAAAACATTCCTGAAAAGTGATGAAAAATTTGAAGAGGTTGTTGAATTTTCTCCAGAATTCTATTTGGGTACTATATTAGTAGAGAGTCAGCTAAATGTGGATCCATTTTATATAACTTTATTGATCAATGGTCTTATTTTCCATAATTGCATATTTGATTTTAGTGCTTCTTCTAATGTAATGATCCTAGGTATCTTAAATGAGCTTGGAGTTAAGATTACATTAGTGTTTGGTAAGTGTTATGCCATGGAATCACGAGAAGTTATAGTTGTTGGACATGCCTAGGGGTTGGTAGTGTAGTTAGTATCACATCTAGGTATGTATTTGAAGATGGACGTGGTATTTATGGACTGCCCACCTAAGTGGGGGATGTTACTATCACATAAATAGGCTGCTAGCATGGGTAGAAGTATACAAATGGACCTTTCCTATGCCACCATTCCATTGGAGGGTAAGATGGTCAAAAATTGTAGAGAGCTGAAAATGCTATGTGTACTTGAAGATCCAAAACATGTTCAAAATAAAATGTTGTACATATATTTGGGATTGGGAATGTTGACACTAATGAACAGCTTCTTGCTCTTGATGTTGAAAATAATAGTGAAGTTGTAGCTTGGAAAATCTATTTCGATGGGGCTTACTCCAATCTTGAAAATGGAGTAGGGGTTGTATTATATGCCCCCAATGATAAGTGTTTCAAGTTTTCTTTTCAACTATCCTTTGAGTGCACTAATAATGCTGCTGAGTATAAGGCAATCTTACTTGTTCGATGAATTTCCCATGAACATGGAATTAAAATCTTGATTTCCAAGGGTGATTCTGAGTTAGTGGTAAAGTGAGTCTATAATGATTATGTCACCAAAATAAAATGTTGAAACAATATCATAATCATGTCTTATATTTACTTGAATTCTTTGATGCATTCAATATTTGTTATCATGATAGAAGTTGACATACTTGCAAGGTTGGGTGCTGAATTTGACATTGAAAATACATGCCCTTAGTATTAGTATCAAGTGAGGTGATTGTTAGTCCTTCAATCCCAAATAATGTTCATCAATGGTATGTTTTTGATGATGATAAAAAAAATTAAGAGGTTTATGAATTATGAAGATGAGTTCCATGATCAGCTCATAGACCTAGAATCTATGGTTGAATTTTGTGATGGAAAAGAAACCTTGTTTAGGACGGACATTATCCAGGCTAAAGACAAACATGCTTATTGGAAGATTGGTAAGTTTATAAGCATATTTTGATGCAGCAGATAGAATCAAGACTCAAGACTCATTTATTTCAAAGGACATGACTGAGTGTAATTTGGGTTCTCATAAGAATATAAGGAAGGTTTGGTTGGGTACTCACCAAGTGTAGATAATAAGTAAGCTTACATACAATTGCTAAGAAAGTACCAGGATTATTTAGCATGGCCTTATTCTAAGTTGAAAGCATATAGGGAAGACTTGTTCTAGCATATCATCCAATTGTAGCCTAATAACAAACCTTTCAGGCAGAAATATAGACCTATTAACCCCATCTTGGCAACTAAGATCTGAGACTAGTTAAAAAATCTAAGGAATGGTGGTATAATTCAACCCATCAATTATTCTTCATGGGTTGCAAATTTAGTCCCTATGAGAAAGAAAAATGGTGACATCCTCTTGTATATGGATTTTTGAAATTTTATTAAAGCTTATTTAAATATAATTATCCATTGCCCAATATGGATAAACTATTTCAAAGTGTTATAGGATTAGAGATGTTTTTCACTTTAGATGGCTTCTCAGGATATAACCAAGTTATGGCGAAGGAATTTAAGAGATCCAAGACAATATTTACAATGCCTTAGGACATGTATGTATATATCAGGATGCCTTTTATGTTAATGAATGTTGGTACAATGTTTTAGTGAGATATGGATGTTGATTTTGTAGGGATGATTAATAATTTTATAATTGTGTATTAGGATGATATTACTATGTACTTCAAGACTAGAGAAAAGCATTTGGAGCATCTAGAGAAAGTGTTGATCAGATGTAGGGAGTTTGGCATTTCACTCAATCTAATAAAAGTCACTTTGGAGTATAAAAGGACAAATTGTTGGGATATATAGTGTCCAAAGATGGTGTCATGATCAACCTTGAGAGGGTGGAAGCCATTATCAAAGTGTCTGTCCCATAGTCCAAGAAGGGATTTCAGTCCTTGTTTGGACAAATTTATTTTATTAAAAGGTTTGTGTCCAACTTTGTAGAGATTACTTTTCCTTTTACTTCCATGCTAAAGAAGGACCAGACCATTGAGTGGGAGGAGAAGGATGTAAAGGAACTCAATAAAATCAAAGGATATTTAATGGTTGCCCCTATTTTGGCCAGCGTTGATTACACTAAGCCATTTTAGATTTTCTCTTTTGCATCATATAACACTATTGTTGTTGTACTCTTGTAAAATAAAGAAGATGGTCATGAGTAAGAAATAACTTTCTTTAGAAAATCCATGCAAGGTGCTAGATTGAATTACACTATCATGAAAAAATAATCCTTCACTCTCTTGAAGGTTGTTAAAGAATTCAGACCTTATATTCTAAGTTCAAGGATTGTTTCTTATGTCTCACATATCATGGTAAAGGACATATTGACTTAGATTGAAGTCTCCATCAAGATATTGAAGTGGGTCAACAATTTTTAGGAGTATGGGATGGATATTCAGACCACCAAGTTAGTGCAAGGGATGGGTCTAACCAAGCCAATGACTAAGACCAATTTGTAAGCTATTGAGGTAAATATTGATATTCTCAATATTGATGATTATTTGAGTTAATTTAACATGTATCCATGGTATAAATACATTGTATATTACTTGTAATGTCTAAATTATGCCCCTAAATTAGACAAGAATCAAAGGAGGACTCTTAAGCTTATTTCCCAAAAGTAGCTCTTGAATGAAAATGGACTTGTATGGAAGAATCTAGATGTGATTCTCCTAAGATGCATGCTATAAGAAAAAAATACTAACCTGATTGAAGACTTCCATATTGGAATATGTGGTGTCCATTTTACACCTAAAGTTATAGATCATATAATTCTAAGAGTTGGTTCTTTGTGGCCATAACTATTCAAATATATTGCTCAAAAAGTTAGAAAGTATAGGAAGTGTCAGTGCTTTGCTTGGAAGATGAAAGCTTTTGGTTTTCTTCCCTTGTAGCTTGTGATGATTGAAGGCCCATTTAGGCAATGGGGAATGTGTTTCATTGGAGATAATATTGATTCATCAAGTGTTAGACATAGGTGGATATTATTTGCAACTGACTACTTCAAAAAATAGGTTGAAGTAGTCCCTAAAAATAAGGTTACTCATTAGGTGGTTATGATTTTTTGCTAAATTACATTATTTGTAGATTTGGTGTGTTTATCAAAATTATTACTAATAATGCCATGAGTTTTAAAGATAAAACTTTAGTGGCATTGTGCAAATAGTAAGAGATTAAATTAACTTATGCTTCTAATTACAACCCTTAGGGAAATGGGCAAGCATAATCTAGTAACAAGAACTTGCTCAAAATCATTAGATGAACATTGGAAGTAAATAAGAAGAAATGGGGTGAATAGCTAAAATTTGTTTTTTGGGATGATAGCATCATGCCCAAAAGAGATATAGGCAAAATCCATTTTGAGCTTGTCTATAGAGCTCAAGTAGTTTTGGCTATGAATTTACATTTTCTAACATATGAACGCATGCAATAACTAGCAGGTGTTGAGAAAA
Organism: Torreya grandis; assembly: GCA_037957365.1. Classification (NCBI taxonomy): domain Eukaryota; kingdom Viridiplantae; phylum Streptophyta; class Pinopsida; order Cupressales; family Taxaceae; genus Torreya; species Torreya grandis. The sequence goes on along the minus strand of JARHVA010005011.1, from coordinate 1,009,138 downwards.
CCAACCACTATGAAAGTGGGATGAACTAAATTATTGATCTTGATGAAATTAGAAGACAAGATCATGAGAGACTCCTCAAATTTAAGGAAAATTTGAAGAAGATATTTGATAGGAAGGTCACTCCAAGAACCTTCCAAGTAGGTGATCTAGTTTTACTTTGGGACAACAGGCATGAGGAGAAAATAAAGCATGGTAAATTTGATACCTTATGGATGGGTTCCTATTCCATTAATGATTGGATTGGGGAACACACTTTCCTTTTGAGAGACCTAGATGGTGAAATACTAGAGTTACCAGTTAATGGAAGGCATTTGAAACACTTCCTTGATTAATTTTACAATTGTATACGTAATTGTATAGTGTATAGTCATGTTGTTATGTTGATTTTCCCCTTTGATTTGGGCCTTGATTGTATAGTTTCCTTTCATTTTTTTTTCATGTGTTTATTTTCAGATCCTCATAATCTTTTTTTATCAATCTGCCATGTTTTATTGAGCCTTCACAAGTGTTTACTAATAGTTTCATCTAAATATTGACTCCTTTGAAAAATGGATTGGTAACTAGTCTTATGTTTTGGGGTTATTTTCACACCCATAGGGGTGTAAATCCATAGGAAAGAGCTAGTGTTAGTGATAAAAATTGTTCTAAAGTAATTGATCCCTTGTTAAGCATAGATGCCTAGTTTGTTTAGCCTAATTCATGTTTTTAAGTATTCATTAGAGGTCAAGTGTCCTATTAATTCGATATTTAATAGATGTTGGTATATTAAAATCCAAGTTGAAGTCATGTTTGAGCATCTCAAAACCCTTGTTAAAATTTCCTTAGCTTAGGCCATTTGATTTAAAATTCTAATTGTTAGGATCAATTTACACGAGAAAAATTTAAATATGCCATGGACTTAGTTTAAAATTTATACTAATGTTTATTAATTTTTATTAACATGACCAAACCTTAGTCTAAAATTTGTATTTGGTCCCTTTTATTTCACATGGACCTTGGTCCTTCTATCTATTTGGTCTAGCTAATACTCGGTCCCTTTTTTATAAACTTAGTTCAAAGTCCTATCCAAAATCTCCTATCACATTTATTAATGCAACAAAAACTTAGGCCAAGACTTTATACTAACTCTTTTATTTCCCCAAACTCTAACATAATTATTTTTATGTTAATTTAGATCTAATCACATCTAAATTGATAGATCACAATTGAACAGTGCACATTGAATTGAGGAGAGTTGATGTGATGGTGCATGATTGGAGCTAAAATGTCAAAGATACCTGGGATAATCATAGAGGAAATAAGTGTCAAGCTTATGGTGCAAAATTAAAAGCTTGAGCATGTTTCCATCGATTGATGGTACATGAAAAAGCATATAGATCTTGATTGATGGTGATAAATAGGTCAAGATTTCAATGAAGCTTAGGGTGAATTCAAAAATGACAAAAGGCATAACTGCATGATATGAATTAAGGATTAGGTACCTATCAAAAGATAAAAAAATGGACATTGAGACATATACATTTTGATCAATAGAGTGTAGTGAGTCAATACTTTTCAATAAAGCTACGAGCAAATGCGAGATCACCCCATGGTGAAAGCACGTTAACTCAATAGAACTGATAGAGTATAGAGTACAAAAGGCCCATGAGATTACCAAGTGACATGATGTTGGGGCTAAGTACATATAGAAACAAATGGTGTTTTACCCCTCAACTCATAATCTGATAGAGTGTGTTCACTTTACCAAACAATATCTAATGGTACAAGACTGATGTGAAATTTTCAACAAAGCTAGGATGAATGGTACAGTGATAAGTGTCATAACTATAGGAAATATTATAAGACAACCAATGTAATTTGATCCTTTAGATCTAGATAAATGGTCTACGATGATTTATGTAGGGATAATTAGATAAATCCAAATGAAAGAAGGATTTTCAAAGTGAAACAATCACTTTTTTTTTAAATATTGATGAATAAAAGTGACATGGAATTTTCACATAAGAAAATAACTCACATTAAATATTCCTTTGTAAAGGAATATACAACTTATAGATAATGTGGCCTTTAGGTGAGTCATAGTTGAACAAGGTCAATGGTTAGCATTTGATCCTAGGTTTAAAGGATCAACAGAGTGCATTTGATCTAGTAAATGAGATCAATAGTTTTAGTTAAATGTGGACATTTCAATGGAGCTCAAGGCAAATGTGAAAGTGACACATGTCTAGATCGTATTCAAGTAAATAACTTAGTAACTTTTAAGCTACACGATTGTTAAGATGGATCTAATGTGGTGTGTTACAAATCAATATGTGGTAATATTTGGATTAAGAGTTGAAAATGATAACTCTTGCATAGACAGGTGAAAATTTAAAGCATAGAAGAAGGTCTGTAGGCCATTCAAAATTAGATTTTCAGCCATGCATCATTTTATACCTCTATCATATTTGGAGCATATTAACACCATCATTGGAAGAGTAGGTTATTTTATGGCATGCAAGAGAGGAAAGATAGATATCTAAGAAGTTCCAATTATGCAAAGAAGTGGTCAAAGCAATCTCCAAGTAGTTACACATGAGGATAAAGTTTATTTGTGTTACACCAAAAAATTTCACTTTCCATATCATGTAAAAGGGCATATCCAATCCTAAAATAAAAGGGTTTCTTGTAAATCCTCATCATTCTTTATAAAGGTAATTAGAGAAATGATTTTTGTTGTAAATGGATGAATATTTCATGCATGGAAAGCAATATTCTCTAGTTGTGAGCATCTTGGAAGAATTTAGAGGGTTGTTTTGCAAATTGGAACCAATTATCCTAGATTTTAATAGGGTGAAAAATATATAAATAAAGAGATTTTCCTTTATTGTCAGTTTTGTTGGTTGTTCATGTTCTCTAAGTCTAGGTTTTACAAAAAAAATTGAGATCAACTACTGTGTGTAGATCTTGTCTCACTTAATAAGGTAGTAGAAAGTGTACAACAATTAGAAATCTTTGAGATCATGTTTATTTCTACCTTGTAAAAAGATTAGGCTCAAAATGCTTTTCCCCATGGTAGAATTTTGAAAAATTGATGTATGCAATATTTTCTTACAAACTTAATGGAAAATGTTTATATTTATTACTATTTCCTTTTGATGAAGTGCAGAAATATGTTTTAAAAATATTGATGACTAGATATTTAGCTCCATTCTTACTACTAGTTCTCATGTTAAACATAAATTTGAATTATAAAACCCTTTTTTGCATTAATTTAGAATAAGTTTCTGAATAACTTGTTAAGACACCCTAAGTTTATGGATTTAATGTGAAAGAGTATGTGAGATTCTAGTTTCAGTGTATATTTCTAGGGTTTTGGAATCATTCGAGTATTTTCATTTCAATAGAACCAATAAATAAAAATTACTCTTGATGGTTTCCACTAGATTGCATTTGAGTGGTTTTTGCATCTTTGTAAAGAATAATGTCATGAATATGGCAAGATACCATGTTGTTTAAAAACCACCATCACACCACACCCTTTCTTATAATTATCTAACTATCCTAACCTAAAAATAATACACCCTTTTCATACTATAAGTTTTATTTACCTACAAATGCATAAAGTCTTGCCTATATAGTGTTTACATCTTGTGCTTTAAAGCATAGTGCTGTAATTTTCCATTTGACCCCTATTGTAGAAGATTTTATAGAATGAAGATTGTAGTTATATACCCATCTATCATCATTAGCATGTATGTATTCTATAAAATTTGTTTATTCTATGTGATAACCCTTCCTAGGTAGAGTGTGCAAGTTTGGTTGTGGCCTGGTCACATTTGTTCTCTTGTGCTAATAATCCCCATGGAAGTTGATTTGTAGAGTCTCTTTATGTGATTAATCTACCCTATAGGTCATCTACCCTTGGTTCAAGTAGAAAAAGGAGTAACAGGTAGATGACCATACCCTTTGTCAGTGCCCCTCAGTAATTTTCTATGTCTAGTCCATTCTTGACGGCAAACCCTCCCCTAACTTTAATGACATATCATCGAGTTTCTCATCGTTTACCATTTTCTTCAAGTGTACAAGGTTGAGTGAATGAGGTATAAAATTGGGAGCCAACAAGTTGTTAGTTTTAAATGGATTACAAGTGTCTCTTGAGATTCCTCATGTAATTTCCCATATTTTTACCAAGTTTTAATTTGAATTGATGCTCCAGACACACCTTTTCTTCCATTATTGCCTTCATAAAAGCATAAAGGAAAAATCAAAGTGGATGATACAACTAAGAGAGAGAGAGATTTATGAGATGAAGTTTTGGACATTGTCAAGGGTCCCAATTATATTCAAATTAGTGGCATTTATTTTCATAAGTATATCATATTATTTATGAATAATAACTAATAGTGACAGTTGGTCATTATGGCCTACTCATCCAAGAGGGATTTATTCTTGCACCTATTTACATAGATAATAAATTAATGGAGAGGAATGATTTTGATTATCATTTAAAAGCTATTTTATATCATTTTAATTATGTATTTATTATTTAAATCAACTCCATGAAGTACTTTCACTAGAAAGAAGAATGCCCTGGTATACAAGTTGTTCTAGACAATTCTACTACAAATTATTTTTTCCTTTTCATGGTGATCATTATATGAGTTGTCTAGTTATTAATTTTTTGTATAAGGTCTCCTATTTTCATGTATTTCATGTGTATTTATTGAAGTGGGTCTCTTTCTCCATTATCTCCAATTGTCTTGTTCTTTGAAGAATTTGTATGAAATCAGATGATCTTCCTAGGTCTAAACATCATGTTTCTTTTGAATATAAATATATAAAATTATTGATAAAAAAAGGATACACTTTATATCTATTGGTTTTTTAAATAATGGATAACATGATCTAAACATTCCTTTTGAGCAAGTTCATGAAGTGTCTCAGACACTCACACTTGCCTACATGTCTATCAAATCTGTTGGAGGACCCAAATACATGTTAGGAATGTATTAATACCATGGATAATGTAATTGAAGGTAATTAAATATCATTAAATTAATTATAAACATGAAATACTATCAATAAACTTCATCCCTAATGTACAAGACTCCACAATACATAGACTAAAGGACCAATGTGAAATTTTAAGTAACATTTGGTAACAAGTTTCATGACTCTTAAAGAGAAGTCAAATGATGCATTATTATTAATAATGTATGATCTAATGAAGGTGGTTGAGAATAAATAATATTCTTTTTCTTAAGTGTGTACAAATTCTATAAGTACCTAGAACAATATACATAACACTATGTACTTGAGAGCAAGAAGCAATTTGACTTAAAATTACCATAATGATTAGATAGACAAAATAGAATTTGGAGTGATTCCTTGTGTTTTGGGTATCTTCAAGAATTTATGGTATGTAAGAAGAGTACGTTCCATACCTTGAACATAGATAATGAGTCTTTAAAATCACCTACAATAGTTATAGCCCAACCTCAGAATGTAAAAAGGTTTTGAGTGATCTAGAAAGTTCACCTCAATGAATTTCAAGGGTCATAGGTGTGATCACACTAAGAAAAAAAATAAACCAATAAAAATTTGATATAATCAACATAAGGGGAAAGTTTGTAGGTTAAAATGGTAGTCAGGTTTCCCTTATAAGCATTCTTTAAAGAAATTTTCTAAAGCTTAAGTTAACATACATTTCTTGTTTCCATTCCACTCAATCAATCTCATGGTATGATTAGTTTCTCTCCAAGATAAGTGTTAATAATAAATTTTTAGTGAGGATCTTAGGGTAATTTTGTGTCTCAAGGCTAGCTCCTCATCTCTTTTAATTCACACAAGGTTCTGATGACAACATACAACAAGCATTAAGAAGAAAGGTTCAAGTGTGGTTGAGGAGTCTCTTGAAGATCAAAATAGTGAGTGGAGAAAGACTTGTAAGGTATTATAAAAAAAGGTTCTAATTCTATATTGACATCATGAACCCTTCCCCAAGGCATCCACCTCATGTGCCATATTTAGACTATCTCAGTCCATACAATAAGGTTGAGCTTTATTAACTATTGAAAGGTTGAACGAAGATCAAGGTTTGACCTTCGGCAATAATTAATTGTGGATAGATTATATCTCATGAGGACCCTCTCAATGTAAGAGTAACATTTGAAATACTAAGGATATCTATAAGATACATATAAATAGGGTCATAGGCTAGTTCCAAGCCTTAATCAAAAGGCAAAGAATGATGAGAAATTCTCAAACCTAATTAGAGAGTTTAAGTAGATTTAATAATGAAAATAAGGCTGGTTATAGGAGTGATGAGTTCCAAAACACATGAACATAGTCATGAAACTAAAAGGGCATGCACATGCTATGGGTTGATATAGGTTAATATTAATCATAAAGGGAGGAAGTAGAATACATATAAAGAATCTAAGGTATACATCATATATACAAAATTTCATAGTATGTGTTGAGACTAAAGAGAAACTAAGAGAATTATAATACATATATAGGCCTATGAAAGAGGGTATAAAATGAAATCAAGAATACTTGCTTAGCCTAACATCAAAGATGGGAAAGGAAGAATGTGGATGTTTTAGAGGATTGAAGCCAAATAGAAGCCTTAAATAAAGGTTCATGGAATATTTATGGAAAAATGATGAGAAGTTTCAACATAACATGAATAATGATGAGTTTAAAACTCAATTGGATAAGGGGATATTGTCATACATAGTCATGCCTAGTATCTAGTATTGTTGATTGTGTAAGAGGTATAAATGAAGAGATAAAATAGTTGTGCTAATCCAATGTGATGAATTAAAATATATTAAGAGGTGAGGTTAACACTAAAATGGTGTAAAAATACTTAAGAGTTACATGAAATTATTCATTTCTCCTCACTATCACCTACAACCAGTGTGTGCAAGTGTGAACTAGGAATAAATATGAAGGTATAGTGGTTTGATAGGTTTTAAGGGTTGTAAAAAAAATTCAAGGGTAATAATCATGTCTGAAGGTTATCAAAACATCATAAAAACATCATTATTTTTATAAAATTCTAGCATAAGGGTGACAAAGTAAAATCTCAGTCATAGATCTAATGAAGGAAATAATGCAAGCAACCTAGTCCAATCATAAAGGAAAATGATGTGTTGGGGCCTCTACAAGCATGATCAAGATTTGAAATTTGGTAAAATTTGTGGTAATGAGTATATTTAAGTTTCCATAGTATCTCCAAGGTCACACTAGTAGTGTACATATCCACTATTTTGTCTCAGACCTTTCTCACTCCATTTGTGAAGTCCATTCAAGAGACCTAGGGGTCCACTTAAGTTCAAAAGCAAAAAATAATAATTATAGATCTCATGAAGAGAATTAAAGATAAAATAAAATAATTAAAATGATATAAATATACTCTCAGGTGGAAAAACATCTTAATGTTCAGTTTGAGTGCCCCTGAGGGCTTGTAAGAAGGTGAAATTCCTAAACCACAAATACCTTTACTAGTACTTATAGGAGTAATAATCAATTATAAAGAATATATAGTAATTTTTAATTATTTTATATACGTTTATGAACTTATAATATTAATAGGAGTGACTTTTGAGACCAAGAACTCAATTTGGACCTATCTCAAACTAAAGGAATACTAAGACTACCACCTAAAAAGCAACTTTAGTTTTTTGTACAATTGATCACAATTTTAATAGGAACCAATGGTTTTTGTAGGTTTTATATGGGTCCCATAAGAATATTATTTTGGAATTAGGAGAGAGAATGAGGGGTTGTTCTTTATGAAAAATTGGTAAGACCCCAAACAGGCCTTAAACCTCTCTTAAACCCTGATAGTGACTAGTTAAGCGAAAAAGAGTTTAAAATCCCATAAAATTTCAAAATTTTATCTTAAAAAATATTTTATATTGTTGATTAATCTAATGAGGTTATTCCTACGTACTTCACTTGCACATACTTTTGTACAAACTACAAAAAATACTTTATTTTTGCATGGTTTTTATGTTTTCCAAGTGTTCTAAGAAGGGGAGAGATTCCAACTCATGGTATGAAGTCATTTGGTAATTTTTTAATCCATTTAAAATTCACATAATATTTTTTAAATGATCCAACTAGGTCCATTTTCAAGGCGGTCTCAAACAGGCTCAAAATGAGACTAGGAGTTAAGGTCATTTCTTGGTTTGCATATCTCTATAGGGTCTCATGATCCCAAAATTTACATAGAGGTTAGTGATGGCCTATATAAATTTAATAATGCTATTTTTTTTATTTTACATGTGTGGTAGAAGTTTGGATGAAGAAAATAGAGTCAAAATCAAAGAGGCCTAATTGAGGCTTAATTTAAGAGACAAAAATAAAGAAAAATGGGTTTCCACTTAGAGTCTAAAGATTAAATTTTAAATGGAACTATAAGTCCATATAGGATCCTATAATATTTCATTATTGTTTAATATCATCTATATAACTCAAACACAGGGATATTTTTAGGAAAAAAAGCTACAAGGAAACTAGGGCTATTCAAAGATTAAGGAGAAAAATGAGTTCTTGAGTGTTGGTCAAATAACCAAAATGGTTTGGTTTAGAACTAAAAACATATTTTAATTGTATTCATATTATTTGGATGAGATAAATAATATTAATTTTAGTTTATGCTACTTGAACCAATCTAGGCATGGGAAATAGAAAGTTACAAGACACCTATGCATATAACTGATGGAATGGTAGGTCAGGGGAGTTTCATAAGGCAGGAAGATGATAAATTAGATTTTTAAAATTGTTTTAAGGTGATTTCATGGTTTTAATGTCCATTTGTCACTCTTTTCATGCAAAAATTGATAATTTCTATGGAACAAGTTAAGTTATCAAGCAAGTTTATAACCCCCATACCTCTTGGAAGCTTGAAGGTGATTTAGGATTGAGACACATGGCCTTGGAGGTCTGTTGGAATGTTTCATAACTTCTTTTCTAGTTGTATCTCTCATGGACACTTGTCACTCGTCTTATACCACACCTCTCTCTCTCCTCTCTCACATTATCTATATATTGAGCCACTTTTGGCTAAGTTTTTATCCTCCACCTGGGTATGGCAAAGGCTTACCCATTTTTATGCCTTTTATCAATGATAAAAAACTAGTTATATGTTGATGATGAAAATTGTGCTTGATTCTAATCAACAACAATGGGAAGTTTCAAGCTGCGGGATATTACGGCTTGAAACAACCTCCAGATTTTAGAGAAGCTGGTCTCTTCTTTTGTATCAAGTGTTGGGGGAAAAGGGATAGGAAATTAAATAGAAACGTAAATGTAGGAATTGAGACCTAACTATGGTGATGCGCCTGAGTGTAGTCCTAATCCTAACCTGAGCATAGTGAGACTATATGTAGGATTCAATTACATTTAAGAGTAGACAAGTGTATGACCAATGTAAAAGATCAAAATAATAGAAACATGGGCTCATAACAGAGGCTTCTTTTGCTGAGATACAAGAAATGTCAACAAAGGCATAGTGTTCAATCTTCTTAATAGAATCTTTCAATCACATAAGAGGCGCAAAAATCACGTACAATTATGTAGAACTTCGGACTCAAGAAAATGAGAAAAAAGCAAATGACATTCCTAATCACAACTTTAGAAAATCCACATTTTAGACTACTTTTGCAAATGACACAAATAAATTTAACCAAGGCATAGAGTTCAATCCTCTTAATTCATTCAACTATATAAAAAGCACAGAAACATGCACAGTTACATCAACTTTATAGCGCAAGAAAATGAGACAAATTGAACCTATCAAGGTCATTTCCCCAATAATGCCAAGTCTATGCTAGCAGCAAGGGAAGAGGACTCCAAACCCCCACTTTCCCTTCAAGTCCCTTCCACCCTTCCTTAAGAAGCTTCTTGTTTTTCATCACAACCTTATTCTTTATCCCTTTTCAAAGAAGAATATATTTTGGAGGAAGCAAATGAGTATGCAGAGGAGTGCGTTCAACTCATGGCTAGTCAAGAAGAGGAGGAAATCACCATGGGTACCACCTTTGATGAACAAGAAGACAATTCACAAGCTTTTGCCTTAACCTCTGATGAGGAAGAGATCATTTATGACTTTTTCCTCACTTTGCAAGAAGATATGGAGAAGCATGGACACTCCCTTGATCAAGTCATTGAGACAGGTGACACTATTCTTCAAGAAGGCTATGAACTAGCTAGATGTGGAGAAGATAACATCGAGACTCATCTAAATATGCAGAGGGGATGCCAGCTTTCAGATTTATCCTTTCAAGAGGTTGAAGTCATTAAAGAGCATGATGATGCAATGGAACCTAAAAATAAGGCAGAAGGAGATAAGCCAAAAGATGATGGATATCAAAAGGCACAGAGTGGAGAACCAATAGCCATAAATTTCTTGATCAGACATGACATCATGAAGAACTAGTATTTGATGGGATTTCAAGAAAAAGAAGAGTTTATGGGTGTCAAACACATGTTTGGCTCAGACTCACTTAAAAGCAGGCGGATCCGTGTGGCCTACACAGAGGACATTTCACCAAAGATATACCTATTTCAATCACTTGTATGGCAATATAAGCTGGCTCGTCATGAAGGAGACCTTAGAAATTTTGTTTTGATCTTGGAGGGAGATAAGGATGCTTAATTAATGTAGTTAGGTAGTTTTCCATTCCCGCATTATTTTTGTTTTCCTTTGTTTTCCCGCTTTCCTTTTAAATAAGTGTTTTAAACATAGAGTTGGCAGCTTAGAGAGTTTTCTTTAATTCTTTAAATTTTGCCACATTAAATGCTTCCCAAATATTTCAAAATCTCTAAGGTACCTTGCGCCGCAACATGCATAGTGTGTCCACCTCACTTTTTCCCAAAGATTGAGTAGGATCTACTAATGGTCATCTGAATTTAATGCTATTTGAGACTTGATAGGCCCATAAATATCCCTTAGCAAGATTTAAAGTTTACAAATTCTCAAGCATTCTTGCACCTACAAAAATATCCTGCTCATTACGATTGTTAGCGCCTAGTAAAATTTGATTTAGCAAGCATGTTTCTATCTTGCACAAGGTTCATACCAGGCATAAAAGATATAGAGATGGTGGGAGCATCATCTTCACAATGAAGAGTTGGGGCATCTAAATCTCTTAATAGGTTGCTTGCTAGTAAGTCATATGCTACTGCTCCCACACAACCATCGAGAAGCTATCTGAGAACCAAAATCCTGGAAGTTGGTCAAGCCAGTGACCCCTCAAAGGTAAAGGATTATACAAATGAAATCATGGACCCAATCTTTCAAAAAACCAATAACAAGAATCTTAGAGAAGGGGCACACCATAGGTGTCTTCTAAGGGCCAGAGTTTGGCAATACGAGACGTTTAAAATGAGGATATGGACCAAATAATTGGCTCAGTTCATTGTCCTAGCTATGCATCCATGCCCTAATTTTATTGAATTATGTGCAGACTCACTCCATGCACCATCTTACACCATTCAATAGAGTCCCTTGGTGGTACAAATCACACCACAAGCTATCAAGGGCATGTTGGCCCTACATTATGACAATACTGCTACATTAGCATGGCCCCAGCCTCTTAGCACCATGGAACAATAAAGGAGTGTGGTGTCTTCACCACCAAAAGCTTCCCCATCATCGAAAGTGATTGAAGTCCCCAGTTTTCCACATGCACCACTGGCAATGGCAGAGGTGGAAGTGAAGCCGATGCAGCTAGAATTAGAGACACCCAAGAAGAGAAAGAGGGTGCAGTTCCATTTTGATTTAGAGGAGGAAGAAGAGCCTTCACAGCACCAAGTGTAGAGCACTGTAACCTCCCCTTAGGTAAGTACTACTCCTCCTCCTCTTCTCTCTCAGTCTATTCCTTTCCCTGTCGGCATGATGCCTCAACCTAGCCAAATGACACCTCCTATCACCTCTACCATCCCCATTTTCCAATTCACCCCATCTTTGGTGCCTCAAGCCCTAACATTACCTCACTTCCCCCCTCTATTCCCAAAAATATGCCCCTTCAGCTCACCCCTAGCCAACCACTGGCTATCCAATATGGCCTGCCATAAGGATATCCTTTCGTGGGAGGACATATTGCATCCCCTTCTACCTTCCAGACGTAGGCCAATGCTACTAGGAAGGCAAGAGAAGCTCAGATGGAGAAGAATAAAATCAAAGAGAATAAAGCATTGGCTGTCCCACACCTATGGTCACAATTTGACCCTATCTAGCAGCAGGTGACGGTGACCCATTTGTCACCCAACATTGTCAAGCTGAGAGAGCAAATGTAGATAGAGGATTATACAATGAATGCAGTGGCCATTGATATGTCCCTATTCAAGCCCCAGGATAGAGTTGAGCTATTGATAGAATCCACTTCTATAGTCATAGAGTATTATTTGAAAATGTCAAGAAGACTACAGAAGATGGAGGCTGATTTGGCCAAAGAAAAGGCAAACTATAGTAGTTTGGCCAAAGAAATCAATAAGAAAGATAATGAAATAGCTAGTCTAAATAAACAGTCATAAGATATTGTTTCCCTTCAGACTCATCGAGTAGTCTAGGTCTAGAATGATTCATTAAAAGTAGAGCTGACACTTGCAAAAGATGTAGCAACAACCCTTAAGTGGGAGAAAGCAGTGTTGCAGGGAAGAGTCGAAGGACTTTAGTTGCAAGTTACCCAATCGCAGCAGAAGCTACTGGATGAACAAAACAAGGCTACGGCTTTTCAAGCCCAATTTCAAGTAGAGCAATAGAAAGTAGCACAACTGATGATAGAACTGGCTAATAGGCCACAAGGTGTGGGAGTGATAAAACTGGCAAAGGAGCTCTACAAGTCAACATGGGAAAGAATCTCCTTAGAGATTATGTAGCTCAGGCCATCTCTTACCTTCCTGATCAATGCACAATAATTGCATGAGAAGGTGGAAGGTTCAGTGCAGACCACTCTAGCTACAGTCTCCAATAGAGTCATGGACTCCCAAACCTTGTTGCAGAAGCTCTACAATGCGATGGATGTGACATTGGCAACTACAGGAATCACTGATAGAATCGTCACCGTGAAATGGGTCAATGAGGTGCTCAGTTGCAATGCTGTGGTCAATAGTTGTAAGGAGCTTCTTGAAGTCATGAAAGAAGGCATCGGTGAGATGAGACATCATATTGAAGATCTGGTGTAACTAGGCCTTCCTTCTCCATTTCTAGATGCCAACATGGTGCTGAGGGTTGATCAAATTGAACCATTGTTGCTGGCCAAACGGAGGTGTCAAATAGTTTTCTAGGACCTACAGGATGATTCCTTACTCTCAGAAGTCAAATCTATTTTGGTTCCTATTTTCCAACTAGAATTCAAACTAAAAGCTGCAGTCTAGATTTTGCAAACTTTTTTGCATAAGGATATCATTAACCTTGATCTAGCTTTCGTTGAATTGCAGAACAAGCAAGGGTTATCTGACCATGAATGGTCCATCTACCAAACAACACTTTTGAAGTTGTAAAATTTTTGAAATTTTGGTAGAGTGGGAGCCGGGTTTCTTTTTGAGCAGGCTCAAAAGTCCTAGGGGTTGCCAATAACTATAGAGTAATTTTTTACTCTACGTTGTATTTAAATTTTTAGTCGAGCACTGTAGTTTTGGTTCCCACATACCTTGGTCGTGGTAGTAGAGTTTTAGAGCAGAGCACAGGTTTCTTTTTCATCTAAGTGTCGAAGTGGAATGGAAGCTGCCAAGTGGCATAATCCCAGCATGAGTCCTCTTTCCCCTTTTTTCATTTCCTTCATTTCATTTTTGCCTAAGTGTTGAATTCGAGCAGAAGTTGCCAAGTGTCACTTTCTGAAACATGACATTGGTCGGTTGGCATCATCTGAGACCCTTTTCATAACTTTCAAGAACATCATGAAATGTGCCACATATCTAATAGCAGCTAAGTAGAATGCACCACGTGTCAGCATCTGCATCTCATATTGGTACCTATGTTTCATCTACTTTTTGGTGAAATGGTTTCAATAAGCTAAGTAGCAGGATCATGCAGAAAGTGCCAGGTGGAAGTCACGGAAGGCCCTGGACTACCTTTTTTAGAGGAAAGTGGAAATCACCAGGTGTTAACATTTGAGAGACTTTGGTTCAATGCCTAGGTTTAATGCTTTGGTTTAACATAGAAAGGCATCATTTCATTTTGTTTAAGTGTTGAAGTGTAGCGGATGCTACCAAGTGTCACTCTCTGAGCCCCTTTCTACTCCATTCTTGAAAGTAGTAGAAGATGCCACATATGCCCTAGTAGGAGAAGCAAAAGATGCCACATATCTTCCCAAGAGTAGTGGAGGTCGCCACATGTCAACTTTTTAGAAACCATTTTCGAGCTTCATTTCTGAATAAAAATTATTGTGGATCCTTGGTGTTATTTCAAAGGTCTGTGGAAGCGCCAAATGCCAACATGCAGAGACTGCCACATGCATCCATTCCCTTTTTAAAAAGTTTCTTAGGCAAGGAACATGGTGAGTTTTATTTTGTTAAAGCTGCTAAGTATCGAAGAAGCAGATTGTGATAGGTGTCGAAGGTGGAGCATTCTTGGGTAGGATATAAAGAAAACCAAAATGCCGCGTGTCTTTGATAAATCAAGTGGAAAGCACCAAGTGTCATTCTTTGGTGCCTCTTAAGTAATAAGGAGAATTTTAGGAATTGACTAAGTGTCCTATTTCATTTTAATAGAACAGCGTATTTTGAGTACATATTGCCATAAAGTGAGATGGAGGGAAACTCAGTGGGAGTTATTCCTGGTAGATATAACAGTTCATCGAGTAGCTTTTTGGAGCTTGCAAGCATTAAAGGGGCCGTCTATTTGTCCCCTATAAGCAGAGGTAGAATAGACTGTTGAGTGGCTAAATAGGTGATAGAATGAGAAATTTTGGTGCAAAAGGAGGGACTCAAACCCACAATCACCTGATTAGAAGTCAGATTAGTTCTTGATAAGACCAAATGCATCCAAGGCATTGAAAGCACTGTCTATTTGTCCCCTGTGAGTTAAGGATGAAGTAGAATTACGTGGGAAAGGGAATGATGGAAAGATACATCTGAGGCTATAAACGAGGAGGATCAATATCAATGAAGGGGGGGGAGACTTTTCCATAATTTTGGACATACTGGAGTTTTTGATTAAATAGTATCATCTGTTTTTGTCTCATTTTCTTGAGTTGTAAAATTGATGTAACTGTGCATGTTTTTGTGCCTTTTATATGGCTGAATGAATTAAGAAGATTAAACTCTATGCCTTGGTTGATATTATCTGTGTCATTTGCAAAAGTAGTCTAAACTATGGATTTTCTAAAGTTGTGATTAGGAATGTCATTTGATTTTGTCTTGTTTTCTTGAGTCAAAAGTTCTACAGAACTATACATGATTTCTACACCTCTTATGTGATTGAAATATTCTATTAAGAAGATTGAACACTATGCCTTTGTTGGCATTTCCTGTATCTTAGTAAAATAAGCCTCTATTATGAGCCTCTATTTCTATTATTTTGATCTTTTACATTGACCATGCACTTGTCTGCTCTTAAATGTAATTGAATCCTACTTATAGTCTCACTGTGCTTAGGTTAGGATTAGGATTACACTCAGGCGCATCACCATAGTTAGGTATCAATTCCTGCATTTGTGTTTATGTTTAATTTCCTATCCCTTTTCCCCCAACACTTGATACAAAAGAAGAGACCAGCTTCTCTAAAATTTGGAGGTTGTTTCAAGCCGCAATATCCCACAACTTGAAACTTCCCATTGTTGTTGATTAGAATCAAGAGCAATTTTCGTCATCAACATTATACATCCTATTGTGACTATAATTAGTGTGCATATGATAATAGTTTATATTTTAAAATGAGTTGACTTGTTTTATTTGGCATGTTGTCCTTTCTAACACCTAGATGTCATTTAAATTCTTTTTTGTAGGTCATGTGAAGTGTATGAGTGTGGTGCAAGAGGTGAGTGAGTATGTATATCTTCTAGTGTCATTCAAGAACTCTTGGTTATTCCTCATATCTTAATCAATCATCAAAACCTTCAAATTGAAAAACTCATGTTAGAGATTCATATTAAGAGTAGTGTGTGTAAGGTTAGTTTTCTTGATTTACAAGTGCACATGCAATTGGTTGGTAGTGGTAGAAACAAATTTAGTGCATCACCTTATTATAGTAGATTTCTCTCCATTTTCCTATAAAGTGATAGAGTAGTTAATGTGATCCTAAGTGATTCATCAATGGCAAGTATCCATTCAACATAGATGATTACCCCTGATATAGACAACCCATATGTCTAGGGGTAGTCCCATGTTTAACTAAATTTTGAGGGGTCTGAGCAACCATCTCCTAGGGTGATTTTTTTTTTTTTTTTTTTTTTTTTTTATAATAGTTTTGGCATGCTCAATGGGACTTAATGTCCAAAAGAGTGTAAGGATTTTTTTGTGTTCTTATAACTACCAACCTTTGGATGTATTGAATCAAACACCAATGGAAACTATGAATGCAATCAGTTAGTTATAAAAATCCCAAGTACTTGTTATGAAAATATTTTAATCATATCTTGTATTTGATTTAACTAATGAAGTTGATATGGATGGATATAAAGAAATTTCCTACTATACGCGTCCTTATCAACCTTTTCATGACCCATATTATGTTCCTCAACCACCCTATCAAGATTGCTATCAGCCTTATGAGTCATGATAGCCTTATGGTCATCTTATTCCTTCTCTATATTATCATGATGTTGTTAATTAACCTTATGAATAAGCCTATGAAGAAGGATATCAAGAAGAATAAGATGTTATTAAGACTCTTAGAGAATAATTCCAAACTCTTAATAAGTAATGACAATAGCAACAAATGATGTTTTGTCAAGGTCCTTTCGAATCTCATACCATATATTTATTGGAACTCAAGCCAAATCTACTAAAATCAAAAGAGGTGATGTGAAAATAGAATATCTAGCTTGATGTGATATGTTTTCATCTCATAGAGAAGATAATAAAGTTAGTTCAAATGTTGATGGTGAATTGGATGTTAGTTGGAGAGGAAACCCAATATGTTATGAGTGATGAATTGATTGAAATGAGAACCTTTATCCAATGGTGGATAGATAGATTAAAAAGGTGGGAAAATCAAGATACCCAATCTAAGCAACCCTAATCATCATCTGCTATCCTTAGTCCAACTCTTTTGAATCCAATCCCTCCTCAAGATATACCTTTTTCCCTCAATAAAATAGGATATATTAATCTTAAAGACCTTCTTGGACTATTATTCTTGACTATACCATGTCATCTCTTGTGGAAGAATTTGAGCCTATGAAAGTCTCTCCATCCCCTCTTAAAGAACCCTCTGGTATTACATATTAGTTTTATTGTTCCCATTATCCTCATGAAACCATTCACTATCAAAAGAGGATCCTCTAAAAGAGCCAATCCAATCCTCAAAATAGCCTAATAACATAAAATTTCCAACTTAGAACCAAGTAGTGAAGTATTTGGTAAAGAAAATTGAAGATAGTGATGACCAAGAAGTTGATGTCAAGAAAGAAGACCTTGTGTTTGTTCAAGCCTCATTTCCCTCTTTCCAAGAAAATATAATTTTTCCCTAATAGAATTCAATCCAAAAGAACATTCAAGACAAGAATAAGGCCTTAGTTGAGAATCTAGATGATCAAGTTACAACTTAAAATGAAATTCAAGAAGACTATGAGAAGGATGAGGTGGTTGATGAAGATAATGGAACACCTATGGAAAAGTTAAACCTTCTCTCATTCCAAGAATTCTTCAAAGAGTCTCTCATTTACAAGACCCAAAATAGAAAGAGTAATCCCTCTATCCCCATGCATGTTCATGAAACATCCATCACACCTCATACTCTCTCTCCAACCCATAAACTTGTTTAACACCCTCCCATTTTATCCCTTATTGAATGTGAACCCATCCTATGGGAGATTAGTGAAGAATATCAAGCTAAAGTTTCAGTTGATCAAGAAGATGACTCAAGTGTATATGATGATGAGTTCACTATAAGGACTCCTCTTGGTGAAGAAAACATAAATCCATCTTCTTCAGTGAATAAAAATATGATCAAGATCATGTTACAACTACCATTGATGAATTTGATCAAGGCATGAAAGAGAAGATTCTTGAAAGATACATCACATCATCTTAGTTGGTTGAGACTCATGAGAAATATCAAAATTTTAGTTTTGAAAAACTAATAGAAGACAAATCTATTATTGACTCTATAGACAAGGAAGATGAAGTTGAATAAATTGAGGTTCTTAAAGAGAAGGAAAACACAGATTATTGGCAACAAAATATTGAGCTTTTCCAATAGCTTGAATGTATTTTCAAGGTTGAAGATCATGTTCACAAAAACATTATTCAAGATGTCTTCATTGAGTACAATACAATGCTGAGGTTTGGGTTGAGTATGCTAAGCTCCTTCAAGAGCTTGACAAGATTGTAGCAATTGATCAAAATCCTAATATCATTCAAGATGACATGGAAGTAAAAGAAAAATTATTTGATGAAACACCATTATACAAGGCTCTAATAGAAGAATCTAATAAGAAGAGTGTTGAAACACAAGAATAGTTCACCATCATAGGTGACATGTTTGTAACTGTCATTGCTTTAGTTGAAGTTACATCAAAAAGATTGGAAAGTATGAAGGAGATGAGGACAACAAGAATATGGTTCAAAAGGTAATTTGCTTCATGTACTCTCTCATCTCATAGATCAAAGGATGGTATAATTTTCCCCTTTGATCCATGAGGATAAAAATTATTTTAGGTTAGTTTGTATATATTCTAGTTTGCTTAAATTATTATTCTGTTCCCTAAGTGCTTGAGAACACATGTGTGTGTCTTAATTTTTTGTGTTGATGAGGTATTCAAGTTATATTATTTTTCAAGTGTTAAGTCTTGATATTATTGTCTTAGAGTGTAATTAGCTCCATATCCCAATGGAAGGATAAGGCTATTGGTTTAGTTAGCATAACATGTATGCTACCCCTATGAATCACCAAATTGTTAACTAAATTCTGACACCACATAAAAATAAATCAAACCATATAAATTGAAAATTTTATAATGTTTTTATATGGTATTTTCATGGTCTATAATGGTATTAAAGGGTCTTATATGGTCATATGTGTTTGTGTTTATCATTGTCCAAGTTTTGGTCTTATGGTCACTTGTCTAGTCTTATAGTTATGTACATGGTTAAACATATTTGAACTTGGTAAAATGTATAATATATTCTAGGGTCATTCCAAAAGACTATTTAGATGTAATTTGTATCATATTATCATGATCTAATCTTTTTTTGGCTCCTATATGCAAAAAAACAAAATTTTACCACCTTTTCACCCATTTAGAAGAGTTAGATGTACCACACAAAAAATAAAAAGTTTAAATAAGGTTTAAAAAGTAAAGAGTGTTATTTATATTTCAAATAATTTTCAAGTTAAACCAGGTACAAAAATCTTTGTAGGTTCAACCTCCTAAATTGGAA
Source organism: Torreya grandis (assembly GCA_037957365.1). Taxonomy (NCBI): domain Eukaryota; kingdom Viridiplantae; phylum Streptophyta; class Pinopsida; order Cupressales; family Taxaceae; genus Torreya; species Torreya grandis. The sequence goes on along the minus strand of JARHVA010005011.1, from coordinate 989,593 downwards.
AAATGACACTTTTAATTCATTTTTGTGTACTTGTACGGCCTTGACATATCAGTTGTTAGTTGGAAATGGGTTTTAAGTGTATTTTGGTATCTATAATATCATTTACCATATTTGGAAAAAAATTCAATTTGAAATGATAATCCAGATTCCTTTTCTCCTTCATTGCTGCCTTCACAAGCTCAGAAAGGGAAAATTGGAGTGGATGGTAATGCCGAGAGAGAGAGAGAGAGAGAGAGAGAGAGAGAGAGAGAGAGAGAGAGAGAGAGAGAGAGAGAGAGAGAGAGAGAGAGAGAGAGAGAGAGAGAGAGAGAGAGAGAGAGAGAGAGAGAGAGAGAGAGAGAGAGAGAGTTAGGAGATAAATTTTTGGGAATTGTTAGGGTTACCTAATTATATTAAAATTAGTGTCATTTTTTTTATATAATTTTGTCCTATTATTTATGAACAATCACTAACGTTGACAATAGGTCACTATGGCCTATTCTTTCGAGAGGGATCTACTTTTGCACCTGTTTTTCCAACTCATAAATATTTTCATAAGAATGATTTTTTGGGTGTTTTTTTAATATATATTGGAGATAATTTTAAAGGTTTTTTGATCATTTTAATCATCTCCGTGAAGTAATTTCTCTTGAAGGAAGAAGTCTTGGTATACAAGCTATGGATAATTCTTCTCCAAATGATTTCTTAGTTTTCATGGTGATCAAACTCTAATGTGTATATTGATTAATTGTTCATATAAGGTATATAATTTTCATTTATTTCATTTTATTTGATTTGAATGGGTCTCTTTAATCATTATCTCCAATTATCTTACTCTTTGAAGAATTTGTACGTATTTAGATGATCTCCCCAGGTATGAACTTTGTGTTTTTTTAATATCAATAAGTAAAATTATTGATAAACAAAGGATACACATTTTATCTATTGGTTTTTTTAATAATGGATAACATGATCTGAACTTGAATCTTGAGTAAGGTCATGAAGTGTCTCAAGCACTCACATGCTTACAAGTCAATCAAGTGTGTTGGAGAACCCAAATCCATGTTAAGAATTTATTTATACCATGGATAATGTAAGTGAAGATAATTAAATATAATTAATTACATAAAAAACATGAAACACCATCAATAAACTTCATCCCTAATGAACAAGACTCCATAGTTTGTGTATAGTTCATACACCAAAGGATAGGTGTGAAAAAGTAAGTAATGTTTGGTAACAAGTTTCATGACTCTTGAATAGAATTAAAATGATTCATTATTATTTAAAATGGATGATGAAATGTGGGTGGTTGATAAATATTAAGAGTTTCTTTTATAAGTGTGTACATAGTCTACAATCACCTACAACACTATACAAAACACTATGTACTTGAGAGCAAGTGACAAGTTGACTTGAAAGTGTCACAATGAGTAGGTATACAAAATATACTTTGGAGTGATTCCTTGTGGTTTGGGTATCTTCAAACATTCATGTTAAGTGATAAGAGTAGGTTCTAGACCTTGAATATAGTCAATGAATCTTTAAATACACCTGTAGTAGCCATAAACCCACCTCATAATGTAAAAAGGTTTTGAGTGATATAAGAAGTTTACCAAAATTAGTTTCAAGGGTCTTAGGTGGGATCACACCAATAATATAAATAAAACAATGAAACCTTGGTAGACTCATCATAAGTGGCATGTTTGGAGGTCAAAATAATAGTCAGGTTTCCCTTATTAACAATATTTAAGGTAATTTTGTAGAGTTTAAGGTAACATGAATTACTTGTTTCCACTCCACCCAATAAATATCATGGAAGGACTGGTGTCTCTCCAAAATAAGTGTGAATTATAAAGGTTTAATTATGGTCTTAGGTTAATTTTGTGTATCAAGACTAGTTTCACATCTCTTCTCTATCCGTACAAGGTTCTGATGACCACCTAAATCAATTATTAAGAAGAAAGGATAAAGTGTAGTTAGAATTATCTTAAAGATAAAAATATTTAGTGGAGGAATACTTGTAAGGTATTTTTAAAAAAGTTTAAAATTCTAGATGGAAATCATGAACGCTTCCCCAAGGAATCCACCTCATGTGTGATATTTGGACTATCTCAGTCCATACCACGAGGTTGTGGTTTCTTAATAATTGAATTGGTTGAATTAATATCAAGGTTTAACCTTAGGTGATAATGAATGGTAGAGATATTAGATCTCATGAGGACCCTCCCATGGTAATATTAACTTTTAAAATACTAAGGGTGCCTACAAGCTACATAGAAATAGGGTTTTATGCTAGTTCCAAGGATCAAGCAGAAGGCAGAGAATGATGAGAAAGTATTGAATCTAATTGGAAAATTCAATTATATTTAAGAACAAAAATAAGTCTAGTTTGATAGTGATTATTTTTAAAATACATAAACATAGTGATGACATATAAAAGGACATTCATAGGATATGGGTTGAGATAGGCTAATCTTAAGCCTAAAGGGAGGAATATAAATTCATATAAAGATTATCATGTCTACATAAGATATAAAAAAGGCTCATAATTTGTGTTTATAAAAAATATAAACTAATATAGGTTTAATCCATATGTAGGCCTATGTAAGAAAGTAATAATACTTACTTAGCCTAACGCCAGAGATGGGAAAGGAATAACTTGGATGTTTGAGAGGATTGAAGGAAAATTTAATAATTAAATAAATAATAATGAATTCTTAAGGGGATAAATTATGATAATTTTAAACCTAAAATTAATAATGATGAGTTTCAAACTCATTTGAATAACTAAAAATTGTCATACATAGCCAGGCCTAGTATCTAGTCTTGTTGACTATGTAAGAGGTCTAAATGAAGAGACCAAATTGATGTGACAAGACAGTATGATGATGGAAAATATCATAAGAGGTGATTTTAACACTCAAAGGGGGTCAAAATACTCAGGATTTCCATGAAAATATTCATTGCTCCCAACTATCACCTACAACTAGTATGTGCAAGTGTGAACTAGGAATAAATATGAAGGTACAAAACTTTGAAAGGTTTTAATGGTTGTGAAGAGACTTGTAAGGGTAAAAATCATGTGTTAAGGTTATAAAAACATCATAAAAACCTCATTATCACTCTTAGACCCTAACATAATTGTTAAAAAGTCAAAACTAAATCATAGATCTAATGAAATAAGAAATCTAGGTAGCCTAGTCCAGTCATGAAGGAAAATGATGTGTTAAAGCCTCTATATGCATGATAAATCTTTGAAATTTTGTGGTAATGAGTGTATTTAATTTTACATGGTCTCTCCAATGTCATACCAATAGTTTATATATCCACTATTTTATCTCAGACCTTGCTCACTCCATTGGCAAGTCCAATTAAGAGACCTAGGGGTCCACTTGAGTTCAAAGGCATAAAACAAGAATTATATACCTCATGAAGTGAATTTGAGAAAAAATAAAAGTATGAAAATGATATAAATCCAATTTAAAGTGGAAAAAAATCTCAATGTTTAGTCTAAGTGCCCTTGAGGGATTGCATGAAGGTGATAGTCTTAAACATTAAATACCTTGACTAGTACATTATATGCATTCATATGAGTAATGTTAACTTAAATTAATATATAAAAATGGATAAGGATTTTAAATAGGTTTATGAACAAATATCATCATTAAGAGTGACTTATGTGACTAAAAAATCAATTTGGACCTATCTCATGTTCAAGGAATACTAAGACTACCACACAAGGTCCACCATCAGATGCTTGTATCATTGCTCACACTTTGCATGAGACCCATTAGTTTTAGGAGGTTTTATATGGGCCCCATAAGAAAAATATTGTGGCGTTGGGATATATAATGAGGGGTTGTTATTTATGAATAATTGTTAACACCCCAAATAGGTCTTAAACCTTGATAATGACTAGTCCAAGGAAAAAGATATCAAAAGCACAAAAAAATTCACCATTTTATCTTCAAATATTTTTGATTTTGTTGATTAATCCAAGGATATTATACCCACATACTTCACTTTTCTGCACTACTATACGGAATGCACAAAATACCATGTTTTTACATGTTTTATAGGTGTTATGAGAAAGGGAAATCTTATAAATCATTTGAAGAGGTTGTTTGGTAATTTTTATATAAATTAAAGTATAAAACATTGCATATGATATTTTTAAAATCATCCAACCAAGTCCATTTTCCAAGGCAGTCTCAAATAGGCTCAAAATGAGACTAGGAGGCAAGGTCATTTCTTGGTTTGCATACCTCCATAGGGTCTCAGAACCCCAAAATTGACATAAATTTTTGTGATGGAATATTAAAATTAAATCATGTGATTTTGGGTGATTTAAAATGTGTGTCATAATTTTGGATCAAGAAAATAGGGTCAAAATCAAGGAGGCCAAATTGAGGCCTAATTCAAGAGAAAGAAAGGAAGAAAAACTAGGTTTACAATTAGAATCTGAATATGAAATTTGACATGAAACTATAAGGAAATATAAGTTCCTATAATATGTCCTTCATTTATTAATATAATTCATAAAAATACCACATAAATATATTTAACGAAAAAAAGGCTATAAGGAAACTAGGGTTATTAAAGGCTTAAGGAGCAAAACAAGTTCTTTGGAGTTGGTCAAAGAACCAAAATGATGTTTTTGAAAACTAATAACATATTTGAATATTATATATAAGATTTTTTCAAGCTTTAAAATATGTATTTGAGTTTTTGGCCACTTGGACCAATCTAGGTATGGGAAATGGAGTGTTACAAGACACCTATGCATATAACTAATGTAATGGTAGGTCAAAGGAGTTTCCTAAGGCATGTCATATGTTAAATTATTTATTTTAGATCATTTTTAGAAAATATTCATGGTTTAAACGTCCATTTTTCACTCCTTTCATGCAAAAAAAGGTAGTTTGTAAGGATCTAGTCAAGGTGTCAAGTAAGTTTACAACACCCACGTCACTTGGAAGGTTGTTGTTTCTTCACAAGTGAGACACATGTAATTGGTGGTATATATAACTATTTCATAAAACCTTTTATTATTGTAACTCTCATGTACACTTGTCACTCATCTTTTACCACACCTCTCTCTGTTCTCTCTCACATTTTCTATATATTGAGACAATTTTTGCTATGTTTGTATCCTGTACCTAGGTGGTGAACCCCTATCTATTTATATGCATTTAATCAATGAAAATAAATTTTATTTACCTCCTCTTATGACTATACTTAGTTTTTATATCAGAATAGCTGATCTTGTCAAGTGAATTGACTTGTCTTTCTTGACATGTTGTCCTTTCTAACACCTAGATATAATTTGAAAGCTTCTTTTGCAAGTAATGTGAAGTGTATGAGCGTGTTTCAATATTTTTGTGATTTTTTATTTCTTATATTATCATTCAAGACATCTTTATTATTCCTCATACCTTAATCAACCATCACAACCTTCACATTGAAACACTCATGTGTGAGATTTAGATTTAGAGTAGTGTATGTAAGTTTAGTTTTATTGATTTTTAAGTGCACATGCAGCTGGTTGGTATTCGTCAAAACACATTTGGTGAATCACCTTTTTATAATAGGTTTCTCTTTGTTTTCTTAGCAATTGATACAATAGTGAAAGTGAGCCTAAGTGATTCATCAGGGCAGGTTATCCCTTCAACACCTAGAGGTTTACCCATGATATAGACAACCCATAGGTCTAGGGGTAATCTAATGTTTAACCAAATTTGGAGAGGTCTGAAAAAAATTATCATAGGGTGAAAAATAATGTTTAATCCTTTTTCATATGACCATCCACTCAATTAGGGATGCCACTAGCTTAGGCCACACACATTGAGTCCTTAATGACATTTTTTAACAAAGCCCTAAATACATAAATACACTATTAGGGTTCCACCCTAAATAAATAACACAATTTAGATAAATGATTTGTCTACCTTCCTTTAACTACCCACACCCACCTCTTTTTCATCCATGGATACCCATCCATATTCAATGATGAAACACCAACTAACCCTCCACTTTCTACTTCCTCATCTTAAAACCAAGACATTGGAAATACTATGATGTTACTCCCTACCTCCATACAAAAATTATATGAAGAAGAAGTTATAATTCAATACCCAATATTTAACAAGTAACCTAAAGTTGTTACATAATTTTATTTAGTCAAAAACACATTTAAAATAGTAAAGAAGAGGATAGTGATGGTGGATGGAATTTTTTTTGAGTTTGATAAGTAAGAGGAATTATTTTCATTGACCAAGAAGAGGAAAATAAAGCCAGGAGACTTGGTTGAATTATAAGACCCTCTTATAGTGATTGATTATACTAGTGGAGTTATAAAAAAGATGTTTAGGGATTGTAACATTATAAAATGAGACTGTATGAGTCAAGTGTGATTGAGGCTCCTAATGATATTATCAATAATGTAAATAGCCCTACTCGAAATCTTTACCACATTTTGAGAACAATAACCCAATCTTATCGACTATGGGATGAGGTCATCAAATTCCATGGGATAATTAAATATTTGATTTCAGTATGACATTCATTAGTAAATATACCAAATAAAGGTATACAAACATTTGAACTTGATGTTGGCACTAGATAGAACCTTGGCCCAAAATTATGTAAGTACTAAATGGCTGTAGTTGGTAAAAGACACCAAGAGATTCAAGGAATAGTAAAAAAAATGCTAATCAAGATAAGAAGGTAATTCAAGTCCTTTTAGACATAATTATCACAAGTTTAGGTACACCTTAGAGGGGAATAATTAATTTCTTTAAAACTTTGCTATAGATTGTGGTGCAGAACTTTAAGGCAAAAGTGGAAAGCAACATGTATAAGATAAATAAGCAAATAGTGTAAATCATCATGGTTTAAAGGGACAAAGTGGCTCAAATGGAGACCCTATATATAACATTAAAATCTTCCATGCTAAAACATAAAAATTTGATGCATAAATTTAAAATTTTGTTCAAAAGACCAATTGTTGATTTCAACACTATAGAGGTAGCCTTTGTTACGAACATGTCAAAATATAAATTCCTATAGGAACAAGGGGAGTTGGCCAATTTATTGGAAGCATATGAAACTCAAACTTGAAATTTGATACCTCCACCTATACTAAGATATAATATGGTGCATACTCTTATAGGACTAGTTCTTATCACCATGCTAGATATAGTACCTCTAATATCTTCATCAATAATTACAAGATCTTTAGTTTAAATTCAAATGTATCTAATAGATCTAGATACCACCTTTGTCCCAAATGTAGTTTAAATCACTATGAATGGATATTATATAAAAACACTGTAGTTATTGGATTTAGGTTGAACTTAAAGTTATAACTAAGTCTTGGTTTCTGTTTTGATCTATTATTATTATTATTATTATTATTATTATTATTATTATTATTATTATTATTATTATTATTATTATTATTATTATTATTATTATTATTATTATTATTATTATTATGAGCGATGATTGTTATATAAAAACATTGTTTATATAAAATAAGGATTATATTCATTCATACTTTAGAATGAAGCATACATTGCATGATTTTGACACACAGTCCCAACTTGGGAACTATAAAATTAGAATCAACTTAGAGGATGAGGCATCTTCATCCCAAGCTATAAGAATATACTTTTTCTTCATTTCAAAATGAGGATAATTCACAATTAATACATGCAAGAAAGTTGCCATATTATTTTGTAAGTTTGTGTTTAAGTTTTATCTCTAACTAAATTTCTATGTCTTATTAATAATTTTGATTAAGTTAATATAATATATAATAGTCTATGTGACTATTTACTTTATAATTATTCAGATTGAATAGATAGTTTATTTTAATGCTCATTACTTGTAGATCATACTTATTAATCATTAGAGATGGGGAAGTGTTATACAATCTAGTTTTAATCATTTCATTGATGATGATTATTGAGTGTATTAGAAATACTTCCTTGGATGATTAAATTTATATTTTTAACTATGATAATGATAATTTATAGAAGGTACTTATTCTTAAACATTTACTTAGCCTAGGATAAAGGAAGTTGGCTTGGAAGGGTTTATTCCTTAGATGAGTCATAAAGTCCCTTATTTAAATCCCTAGCTTTCCCTCCTTTCATTTTTTTTTACCAAGTACACCTTATGTTGGATTCATTCATATGCCTCAAGTACAATCTAAACTCAAATCATATCCGAACAATCAAGGTAAACATTGACCCCCCTCATTATTATTACAACATGTTTTTATTTATAAAATTGATACATCATAACTTGTGCCTTAGAGTGAATATGTTAATTGATCCTAAACCATTAGAGATATCCTATTAATAACCACTTGGAATGAATAAAACATGAGTAAACAATAATGTATATGGTACTACAAGTAGGGCCCACATATCTGATTGTTAAAGATTCACATGATTTTTATACATTGAATCCTTTAATAAAGTTAACAAAGGCCAATTTTTATTCTAGTCTATTGTTATTAGCACCATTATAGGTTCATAAAATACATAGATCATATATATCAATTATTATGAGCATTATTACACATCTAAATTTACCTACCCAAGGGAACCGTTCTTAACACTTTACTATGGTCTGGTTAGTTGATTTAACCATTATTGTAGTTAGTGTCATGTATGATCTACCTAGGAACATAGATAAATTTCTTCTTATGTCCTCTCCCTCTAGGGATATATATAAAAGGAACATATGAAAGGTTTAAATATATCTCAAGGGTTGATAAACTTAGTCAATGAGGATGTTGCATTCATATGGTTCCCATTTACGCTATAATATGTTACCTGTGACTAATTTTTCAACCTTAAAAAATGTTTAATTATGACATGGGTTCAGTGTCTAGCACAGAATGAGAAAATTCCCATTAATAGTGTGATATACCAACATTTTCTATTGTGATAATGGATCATAGTGAATTAATTATATCCTTTAATACAATATTATTAAATATGTTCAATGATGTGGTTGATGTATACAAAATTAATACTACTTTAATATAAGAAATGTCCAAAAATGCTAGATCCTAGACTTTAATGTTCTTGCATATGCCTCCCAAAATTAATAACTTAGCAAATGACTAAGTTAAAACTATCAACATTAACAAGTAGTTGAATCTTCTATTTTAGACTATACCCAATATTGACCCAAATTTCCTAGTCCTGAATCCTACTCCAAATGCCAATTAAAATGTCATAGTGAATAACCAGAACTAGGTTTCAATAATTAGATCCTAAGATTTATGAAAAATCCCACACATTTGACTAATCAACATAAACAAAATCAAACTTTAGTCCAGTCAAAACTTCTATCCCATAAGTGAAAACCTTTGACTCTACAAAAACTTAGTTGGATACAATCCAACATATGGTGCAAAATACTAGAAATGAGTTTCTAAGTATGTATAAATGATTATGGAATAATGTAGGAGAGGCAACCAATAAAAACTTTTCATTCTATAGATACAAAAAAACATTCAATAAATTAAGAAACAATTCAAATCCTCAGCCTAATATATTATCTAAGATATATATTTTTGATGTAGGTTTACCTAACTAGTGTAAGGTCCATAGCACTGCTTAGCATAGTGAACTAGATTGTATAATTTTTTTCACTACTTTTGAAATATTCCAGAAGTAGATGGAAAGATATGAGTTTGTCTCAAATAAGCATTATTCCTCTACACTTGATCCCTTTAATTTCTAATACTAACATGATATTTGAGATATACAAATTTTTTATTGAGGATGAGAAATAGTTAGAGGATAACATAGTTGAAATTCATGCATTTAAGTAATTTCAAAGGAACAATCATAATCCATGAAATAAGAACCCAAAATATGATACAATGTCCACACCTGCTAATAATAATACACCCACTCCCCCTGATCCAAATGTGAATAACAATCCACCCCCTTTTAGAGGGAATGATCAGTAAGATCAAGATGATCCACACACCTAGATTATATATAATATAGCTAAGGATATGAGGAAACTAAAGGCTAGTATTAATCTTCACGAGTTGTCCAAAATCATAAAACAAAAGGAGATTTTTATGAAGGATTTTAATAGTAAACATTCAACAAATAAGTCAAAATTTAGACATATAATAATGGTTGTATATAAGGATAAGCTGGAGGTCCCACCCTTTTTGTTGACTATCATAATATTTAGAAAAAGATGTGCACAATTACCTAGTTGACTTATGTGACTCAGCTGATGGAATGCCCACAGAATATGTAAAAGACTATGGTTGATCCCAAATAAGTTGAATAGAGTAGTTTGTCAACTAGATAAATCTTGACTCTCAATTTTGAGAGAGTTTTTAAATGTTCACATGAAACTTGACTTTGAATCATTTGTCTAGCAATATATTGACATATTAGTAATTGACATTATTTAGGCCTATAGTCTACATATAAGTCATGACTATTCAAAAGTTTTAAATAGATACATGGCTAAATATTTCTCACACATGTGGCTAAAATTAGAAATGATTATCCAACCAGATCCTGGATGATAGGGAAGTATAAATAAAGAATATAATAATAGAGAATAGTGCCAAAAATGAGATAATTAACTTTGATTTGTCACATGTAGGGTTCTCCACCTTCACAACCAATTCTAAAATAAATGAATGAGATTTATTAATTCCTTCATAGTTTTGGACCTTGTACTTTGATGGTTAATGGTACAAACATGGCTTTGGTGTGGTTATAGCACTAACTAATCCTAATAGGAGGTATTACCTGTTGCATTCAAGGTATGATTCTCATGCACTAACAACCATGCATATATGAGGCTTTAATTTTATGGATCCAATTCACATTGAAACACAACTCCAAGAAATTGTTTGTGTTTAGAGACTCAAGTTTAAGTGTTAAAAAAATTAGGATTCAACATCAATGTAAAGTATAATAATCAATAAATATAAATAAAAAGGCTAAGGTTTTATTAAGTAATTTGAGTAATTTTAATATAAAATCAATACCCAAATAGTACAATCAAATAGTTTATTCCCTAGATACCTATTAAATGAATATAGTTCCACTTCCAGAATAAAAAATGAAGAAATTATTTATAGAACTAGTACAATGTCCTTTATTTCATGATAATGTTAATAATTTTTAGGTATTTGATGACAATCAATAGATTATTCAATTCATGGATAATCATAGTGCATTTTATTATTATGTTATTGATGATAGTTATTTTTATCCAATGAATCAAGAAGACATGTAGTATGATGGTATCCAAAAATTGAGAAAAAATAATATACTTAATGGAGTGGTATCCCAAAAACATATTTTTGACATGGATTGTCAAGCTGATAAATAGAAATAATCTAAGACCAATGAATCAGATTTCACCAAGGTAAACTTAGGAATATAAGAGTTCCCCAAAATAGTTACCATTAGGGTGAACTATATTTAAAAATAAATATAAAGGATGAAAATGTTATTAATATAATACAAAGATGCGATTGCTTGGACCTATGAAGACCTAAAAGTTTTAAATGCTAGGGTCATCACACATAATATACTATTAAAAAAGGAGTACATACCTTTCAATTATAGATAGATTTCACTTAGTCCTATCTTGGATCATCTTATTAAGAAATAAGTACAAAATTATATGGAGGAAAAAATCATATTTCCCATCAAGAATTCTACTTGGGTAGCCAACTTATACCATATATAAAATAAAAATGGACAAATAATGTTATGTGTATTTCAGGAACCTTAATTGATCTTCTAAAAAGTATAATTATCCCTTCCCTTCCATAAATTAATTAATTCAAATAATTAGTGGGTCAAATATGATGTCATTTCTATATAGGGTTTCTCATGTTACAACTAGGTATTGGTAGAAAATGTTGAAAAGATGAAGACTAATTTCACCAAAAATTAGGGATCTTTTACATATAAAATAATGTCATTCAGACTAATCAATGCAGGAGCTAATTTACAGTGCGCCATGGATTTTAATTTTTATGGAATAATTAAAAAATGTACCATCATTTACATGGATGAATTAAATGTCTTTTTTAAAGACATAATTGATCATGTGGATCACTTGCATAGGTTATTTGACAGATGTTGTAGATGTTAGATCTCCATAAACCCAAAGAATATTATTTTTTGAGTAACCAAAAGGTAAATTTCATGTCCACATTATCATAAAGGAAGGAATTCACATTTATTTAGATACAGTACAACATATTTTAAAAAAATCATATCCAAACAACAAGAAAGAGCTTAAGTCCTTTCATAAAAATAAATCTTATTCATAGATTTATTTTTAGATTTTTAGAGATTGTCAAGCCATTGAATGTTATGTTGAAATAGTATGAGAAAATATAATGGATAATAGAGGCAAATAAATAATTTCAATATGTTAATATTTTCATTACCTAGGCTTCATTTTTGATCATCCCATATTTCAACAAGGATTTATTCATGTATTCATTGGCATCATAACACACGATAGCAATAGTCATCACACAGAAGGTATATGCCAATGAATATCCCAATGCATTTATGAGTACTAATCTGAAAGATGAAAAAGTGAAGTATTCCATGTTAAATAAGTAGATCTAAATTTTAATTAAATCTATAAAAAAATATAAGAGATTATATTCTGCACAACAAAATGTATGCCATTATCCCAAACCCTTAATGAAAATTATTCTTGGAAAAAATGAATTAGGAGAGATAAAGGGAAAAAGTATGGCCAATTTTTATGAATTTGACTCAGAAATCATACCTACTAAGATGATAAGAGGGAAATATATCACCCATATAATGATTGAGATTTATTCATGTACACCCACTAAATAAATAAATTAGTATCAACTAGAGGGACATGACTAGTACATAAAGATTATACGTTATAGAGTCACTTAAATGTGCCCTCTTAAATTGAATAGAAAACAATGTCATGACCTTGTTTGACATGCATTTATTTTAAATTATTGATATAGTTAGTTGTAAACTATTCAAAAAATATTTTATTTGTTTCACTATGGTGTTATAGTTTTGTGATCTATGTTGATATATTTTATATTGATTGAAAAAATTATTGATACACTTTTCATTATGTCATTGGATATTTATGCTTAATGAGTAATAAATTACTATTCAGTATATATGTGTCATTTAAATATGTTGCATTTATTATACTTATATGTCTAGATACTGTCGATGGTCTATATGTTGACTGCAGGGATAGGTAGTTGAAATAGGTTGTGTTTAGACCTGAATAGTGGAAAAATGTGGATAAATAACATGGATAACCTAAAATAGTAAATTCTATTTAAAAAAATGAGCTTGATGGTACTAGTGATTGATTCATTTTTTTTACATGATTTAAGTGTTGAGCGTTATCATTTTATGTTTGATTTCATTATTGAATTATTTTAGTCTATTTTGACTTTTTTACAATCACTTTTATATTTGATGTTGTCAATTTTAGGACTTGTCAGCTTTGCTAAGTTGTGATTATCCTTGTGACCATTGATTGCTATTTTATGTCATCATTTTTTAGTTATTACGGTTCATTATGTTTACATTAGATTAATGACTTGTCAACTTCGATATGGAATTTATTCACTAGTTTTTTTTATGTTCATAGTCATTTTGTTGAGTATTGACTCTTTATTACATTATTGGATTATATTGATATAGTTTGGAATTAATGATTGGTATCAACCTGTGTTGTGATTTAAGGCACTTGAAAATGTGTTTTATCTAATATATGATTTAATGTATAAACATTAAATAACATCATTCTAATATTGATTCATTTGGCATTCATTGTTTATTATATTAAAGTTTGTATTTGCCTTGTGTTAAGTTTGTTATGGTCATGACCCACCTTGGGGCTTGGAATTAGTTTGATATATTTTTTTCCATTGAAGTTTGTAGTTGTGGCATTGGCTTGTAATACAATGCCCATGGGTTGAGACTATTCCAAAATAGTTTTAACTTTTATTTTGGTCATTTTGGCTTATTTGTTTGAAGAGATCTATGCCTCGGAGAGACTGAATTGAGAATGTTGGCATGGTGGCCAAGGGAAATGAAATACAATTTTTACATGAGGTATTTTAGAGAGTTAAAACTAAAGTTAATCATTAATCTTGTCATCCATATAGGAATTTATTAGAGTTTTATGGTGTTCGGTTTGGATTTTATGGGTTGATTGGTTTTTATTAGGGCATGTGTATTTTGGATGCATGTTTTGGCATACCAATTTGGAAGCCTAGAAAAGAAAAAAATCTTTTTTGGGTTGATTTTAGTAATCCAAGCGGTGTTTTATTATTCTTTAATGGTTTTAAATGGTGAGCTGGTTAATTTTTTATCCATAAACATAGGCATTATTATTTTGTTTGCTTAATGGTGACTATAGAAAGAAATTCTAACTGAGTTGATGTCTTTTATTTCCTATATTATTGCATGATGGTCATTATATGGCTTGACCACGGCTGTGTGGGATATATAAATTGTTCATATAATTTTTTATTTATGTTTTTTTTTGTTTGTTATTTATGGGGTTTATTATTATTACCATGTTGTTTAACTAGGGTTATGACTATGTGTTATTTTGTCTATGTAGAGTTTATAAATTTGTTTTATATTTTTAACCGTTATTTGGGTTACTCAGATTTTGGAAAATGATATTTTTGTATTATTAAATCCTTATGTATATGACAAACCCATGACCATGATTTTGGGGAAATGATGTTATCGAGCATCCAAGGGTTAGAAATAAACACTATTTTTTTTTTAAAAATGATATTTTATTGTTTTTTTTTGCTTTCATGATTATGTTTGACATAATTTGATTCAAAAATTTGGTCATTATTATTTGACCTAGGTTGATAAAATTATGTTTGGATTAATTTTATGATTTTGGTAATGACATTGGAATTCATTCAAATTATTATGAGTTGACTTATGTTGGAAAATTATGATCAATTGATTATATATTTTTTTATTTCTTTTACATAATTACAATTGTTTAATAGTGATATATTCTATTTATATTTTTGGTAAAGTCTATATCATTCAAAATCTGACCCCTAGCTTTATGTATGCTTTTATATTATCATTTTAGGTTGGTTGAAGCTATTATATTCATTTTTATGAGCTTTTATTTATTTTTATAAACACATTAATATCTATTAAAATAGTATTTAAGGAGGAATAATTGATAAAAGTATGGAATAAAATTTACATTCCATATTATATTATCAAATCGAATATGGATCATGAATAAAAAAGAATAAGAAAATAAGATGTAGTCATAATAATGTACCAAGCTAATGGATCTTGGTGAGATGGTCTCGTGTGGTTCATTTTCTATCTATTATTCAATTATTTTATTGTTTTCATGCTCAATACATTTCATTTGTCTTTTCTCCACCATTTCTTTATTGCCTTGATCCATGTCCAATGAATGATTTAGGTGGTCTATGGACACTTATGGTTGGGCTCATTGGGATTGGTGAGGCAAGTTTGGCTTCATTAGTTTTCATGTGAAAGAGTGTTGATACACTTATTCCTTATCTAGAGTTGTGACAGTTGGCTATCGATGAACTAAAATGTTTATATAATCAATTTTATTCATTATAGTTGTATTTGATACAAGTAATATTAAGTTTGTCTTTTATATTCAAATAAAACATATAATATTGGTCTATTGTTATGATTATAGTTTATCATTTGATTATCATGTATTATTTGGATTATTATTTATATACATAATTCCATCGATTCATAAAGATATTTGTTAGTATAAACATAGTTATTTGATTTTAATGTGTACTTTCAGTTAGTCTCTTATTCCTATATAAGCAATTTTATCATAAATATGAGAAATATGTGGTAATATAATTGTGATATTTCATTAGTTATTTAGTTGACTTATAACTTAAACAAGTATTCATAGCTTTAGTAAATGATTATCAGGTTCATGGTATTGAAGTAACTATTTATTTGAGGTTATAATTAGTTGTCTTTAGAACTCATCTGTAAAAGTTACTTGTGATTTTACATGAGTCTTTTATTGAAAATGAGTGTAAAAGAAATGGAAAGTAATCATGCCATGTTATAAATTCTTCTAAAGATAAAACTAGAAAGTTGGGTTTACCTTGAATACTTATTATATAATTAACATTATTAGTGTAAGAACTAATGATGTTATTCCTCAAGAAAATTAATTTCCATTGACAATTATAATAAATTATAGTGATGTGAATTGTAAGTTATGTTAATAAGGATTTTTAAAATTACCTTCATCTATACAAAACTTCATTGATGGATGATTTAATTAATGAGTGTTTGATTAAAACTTGAAAATAAGACCTTAAGATAATAACTCATAATGATACATACGTTGAAATTAATATGGATAATTAGAGAGCCTATAACCATCATAATAATTATACATGAGGTTGCAATTATTGTCAAAATCACTATCAAGGTTTAAAATAGAAGAATTATAGTAAGTAAAGTTGTATAAGTCTTATAAAGGTTATTAGAAGGCAAACATATATATTATAAACTAATAAATCTTTGTTGAAGAGTAACAGACTATTTTGGAACAAATCCTCATAACTTATTGGAATTAAATTACAATAAGATTATATAAATCTTATGCATATGCTACAGGTGACTTGGCAAATAAGATAAGTCATTGATTTTTTTTGTAAAGTAAATGGTTTTTACTAACTAATCCATATTATGATAGAGGATCGATTGCTCAATGTTTGGAATTGATTTTTGGAATATTTAAAAAGTTAATTCATATCCTTATATTATAAATTAATTTTAATGGACTGATATTATTTTAGTTGGCATAAATATTTTTCTTATGAAACATAAAAACAACTAAGTTATAATATAAGTTTAAAGAAATAAATATATGAATAGGATCAGGTCATAGACCTCAGATAAAAGGTTAAATTATTTAATTATGATATTCAAATCAAAACCTCGTATAAGTACACTTAGTCCATGGAACTATTGATTAGTATTGAGTCCCTTAAACTCATACGACATTCATAATGGTAAAGATTGGAAATGAAAAGGTAAACTTTAGCCAATGTGCTAAATCTCTTTATATTTTTAGGAATGATTTGTTATGAAATTATAACCTAACTTATAGTAATGTAGGATGTTCTAAACTATAAAATAGGTATGGCTTTTGAAACAACCCAAGAATCACAATTTTTCTGAGGCAGATCATGCCAAATCTCATCACTCTCTTTTATTGTGAATTCAAAAGGGAATTCTAGGGATTTTCATTGATTTTGGCAATAGTCTTTTTCCCTTGATACTAATCTTCTAATTGTGAATTGGTAGTTATTTATTAATAAATCTTAGTATGATGATTCTTTTGTTGAATTTCTTTTCATGTTGCTACTATTTGTTGAACTTTGTTGAATTACACAATGAGGTATTATCTATTCTATAGCTTGTACAACTAGTCGTGTAAGGACATAATTTATTAATGTATTTGATAAAAAGGCCACAATGAATAATGCATATAAGAGTAAGTGGGTATGATCACACTGACCCACTTCTATCTGAATACTAGGTGGTTAAAATAAAGTCATTGATGAGCTATGTACTTTGTCTATTTCTTCTGTTGGCTAGAACAAAGTTATGGATATCATTACATGTTTCCAAGTTAAAATTTTTGTTGAAATTTTTATTTGTAGTTGTTGTTTTGATATATATAAAAAATAAATTTTTGGTTATGATAAATAACTATGATCACTCAGATGCAATTCATTATACTACATGATAAATAAGAGGATGTTTTATCAAAAAACTATGAAGGCATCTATTTGAGATGTGAAATTAAATAATAAGTGATTAATATTCTTAATAATTTTCACCATAATATTGGAATTATACACTCTTTAGGAATGTTATGACACATTACATTATGAGGATGGGTTTTTAGTGGTTTATCATATTTAAATATGCACACAACCATGTTATAAACTATCATGAACGTCAAACATTTGGAAAAATTGAAATACACACAGCAATGCCTTTCTGGCCTATAATTGATAAGAATCCCTTTGGGCCTATATTTCACAAGGGTCATTAATCCTAATTTCTCAATAGGACATAATATTGTGTTGATAACCATAGACTATTATATCAGGTGGATTGAATCTATAAGAACTAAGAATTATAAATATTAGGACATGACTAAATTTGTAGAAGAAAGCATATAAACAAAATTTAGGACACCAGTATCTTTGTATGTGATAACATTCATGTGTTTCAATCTATTGAGTTCATAAAAGTTGATTATAATATTTGTATTAATAAAAAAATCCTCTAACTACTATCCATAAATAAATACAATGTCAAAATCTAAAATTAAGAACTTGATGGATTCCATAAATAAGTCATCTGAAGACAGACCCAAATATTGGAATGTATTATTGAAGTATGCATTAGGAGAAGACCAAAAAAGATATAAATAGGCTCTCAAGGGTTCACCTTTCCTATTAGTGTATGGGTTCATCTCATGTTCCCCATTACTATTATATTTTTAACATATAAATTTGTGCATGAGTTTATGAAACAAGATGGAATAACTCAATTTTAGTTACTATAAATTATCCAAATGGAATATGTGAAAATAGAAGCTGGAAAAAACTTTAGCAAACATCAGGACACTGTCAAGATGTGATTTGATAAAATATAAAAAAAAATCATGGTTTTTTAGATTTTCAAACCTAGTGCTCTTATGTGATAAATTACAAGAAAATAAAGGAAAACATCATAAGTTCACTCCTTTACAAATTAAACCATATCAGATATATAATATCCTCAATAACAATTTTTTTCTTAAAATGAATTTAAGGTAATGATTTAACTTTTTGAATTAATGGGAAGTTCTTAAAACATTATTTCATGGTTTCTGTAACTAGACACATCTTAGAGTGATTGTGAGTTATACTATACTATTAGGGTTAAATTATATTCATGATTCTCCATAGTAGTTGTCTTTATTTATATTAGAATATATTTCCTATTTGTATAGATTAAATTTATCGCTTTCATATAATACATTTCTATTAGGAATAGCCTAATGTTAGTGCTCAAATTATATTTGTTTGTAATATTATAATTAATATGAGTTGTCAACTCATTTAATAATAATATAATAATGTGTGTGAGTGATTTGGGAGAGTAGATCACATAGAGATATAGGTGTGTGTGAGAGAATAAAGGGATGATAGAGAGATATTAGGAGATAGGGATGAGATATCTAAGGAATTCAAGATGAAGTTTGTATCCATGAATGTAGTAGTATAAAAACCTATAAAATTTAATCTCTGTCATTGTACTGATATCCTAAATATATTATCAAATAGAAGAAACTTATTATAATTTTTTGTATTCATTCATTGTCAAAGATTTTTCTTGATCATTTTCTATTTCACTTTATTTAAATATAAACCAGAATTAAAGCCTGGTATCAGAGAAACATGTGATACTAAATGTTATATGGCATAGATCAATTGATCATTATGGTTGTCCCAGATGATGATAATCCCACAAGTAACATTCATAATTATGTAATGTCATAAATAGTATGTGTGTTTAGTTTAGCTTTATGATAGGCAGTCAATAAAGAGAAGCATCTTATGGACCACTTGAAATCACTTTAACACATATTATTTTCTATTTTCGAGTTCTCACATGCCATATCGTGACTAGATTAGGCATCATGGTTTGAATTTCTTATTTTTTACATTGAGTTTCTTGATCATCATCATCATTTAAAGCATAAATAAGAATTGATCCATGCATTTGTATTTTGTCTCAAATCATTCTCCATTATTAACATGAGTATATTTATTATTCATCAAGAGCTCATAAATGACCAAAGACTTGCACATAACTACTGTCAATGAGATCTTATCTGAGTATCCAACCCAAGCAATGATTTTAACTTTTCAAATTTGTTTTCATTGGATCAAGTTCAAGATTTGAACCATCATTTAAGTTCAAGTTCGATATCTATCAAAAGGACATTACAATTAGACATGTGAGAATAAGTGGCTTTGCATTAATAAATGATATTTTCAATTGTGATTCCAAGTAATTTCATCTCATTTTGACTTGGCATACTCTAAACTCACATGTGCTTCAATGCATTTCTTGGAATTTTCATGCAGTATCAATGAACACATATTCCTCCACAACAATGCACCTTAGCTTATAACTCAATCATGTTTCTTTGAAATGTGTATAACTTCTTTGATTGCTCCACACAGATCTAGTTTTTTATCATCCAGACTCAGCATTGGTAGGTTCAAATCTTGGCTTATTTTGTGTTAAGTTATTTCTAGGTTTATATCTGGGTCAGATGAGATATAAAGTCATTGAATTATTAGTTTATGTCACTATTATGCATCTAATCACTTTACAAATTATTTGCTCACAATTATTGTTGCATATTTTTAATTTATCATTTTTAAGATTCATCATAATTTTTTTATTATATAATTATGTCAGTCTATAATTTATTTTATGACTCTTTAAATAGTCTCCTTAATATTCAACCAAGGTGGTAGTCTTTTTATTTTAATATTATGTCAAAAAGTGTCTATTAAGTTTTTGAATGTCTCAAAATGTAAAAGAAAATTAAAAAAGAAAAGTTAAAAGTCATATTTCTAGAAGGACCAAGTATTTTATTTGAGTCATATGAGTATCTTATTAAAATAAAATCACAGGTCTTTGTTAAGTAATTATTAGTTAGTGTTCACAAAAATCATTGTAAAACTATTAAAATAGTCATATCAAAAGTATCAGTAGTTGAGTCATTTTACCAATAGTCTTATTTTAATGTTAGAGTCTAGAGTTAATGTCCTTTTAGGTCCATTGACATAAATTGTAAAATATAAAAATATTTATTCTATGGATGCATTTTAGCTTGTATTCAATATTTAGATTATGGGAGGTTTTCTCCTTAAAATCTTCATACAACTATGCTCCATCAACACATTTGTTGAGTAAGTAACACCACATACACGAGGATGGATGACATAGGAGGCTAGAGGACAAATACAACCTCTCATTATTCAACAATGATGGGGCTCAGAAGATTTGTTGACATATTTTGTGTGGTGTGCTTTTTAGTAGTTTCTACTATATGTTTGCAAATAAAGAACATAAGTACATTCCTATTCAAGTATTTAAATAAGTGAACATCTATCTTTTTATTTCCACTTGAATTAAAGATAGTGATGAGGACTAAAATAATAATGTAGAATTATGTAGGTTGTTGGTTGACCTATAACACCTTTTATATGACTTGGTTGTTGGTTAACCACATGTAAAAGCATCTAGTTATTTTTAGGTTGGTGGTAAACTAAGTCTAAAACCATAATTTATTTATAGTTTTTTGGTTGGCCAAGTGTAAAAACATGCTTTATTTGTAGGTTCATGGTTATCCAAGTCAAAAACCATCATTTGAGTTTGGTGGGAGTTGCAGTATAGGATAATGTATTCCCCATGTTCACACTAAGGGGGGATGTTTAGAATAACCTAACGTTAGTGATCACATTACATTTGTTTGTCATATTATTATCAATATGATTTATAAAATCATTTAATACTAATATAGGTAGAATAATATAGTTGTGTGTGAATGATTTGTGAAAATAAATCATTTAGAGAGGGAGGTGATTGTGAGAGAATAAAGGGATGATAGAGAGATATCAGGAGATAGGTATGATATATCTAAGGGATTTAAGATGAAGTTTGACTCTATGAATGTAAGAGTACAAACACTTATACAATGTAATTGTTATCATTGTATTGATATACTGAATATATTATAAAATATAAGAAAATTATTATTATTTTGTGTATTCATTCATTGTTTGAGTTTTGTCTTGGGCATTGTTTGTTTCACTCTATTCAAATGTAAACTAGAATTAACAATTTCATGATTTCTATATTAGTTGACTTAAGCATCCAAATAATATAAATCATTTATTCCTTAAAATACAAAAAAAAAACTTAAAATGAGTGGTCAAACTGTATTCGTATGGTACTTATGGAGATTTCTTTAGGTGTATTGTGATGTCCTCAAATTATGACATGTCATTGTTGAAGTGATATTTTATTTCCTTGAAATGAGTTTACTAGGACTTTGGAAGTTGTTTTGATATTTTTTCATGCAAAATTTATAAATTATTTTTATTTTGAAATAACATTCACATGTTTACATACTTTAAATTTATTTTAGAGATAATAAACATTAATAAAGAAAAAATATGAGTGAAATATTTGATCTATAACGAATTTTATTCTTGTACACTTAGTGAATAGTGATTCCAAATCCTCCCAAGAAAAGGTTCGTGAAAAATAAAATTCACAAATTCATCAAAGACAGGTGACTCAAGTAATATCTATCAAGGTTATAGATGTATTTATGGCATTAGAGAAATGCTTAGATTGGAATTAAAGGTATCTCTATTGGGTTTATGTATGCCTAGCTAGTAACAAAGTAACGCTTGGCTTTAAAAAAATGCTTAAAATATTAAAATAGAAACAAAAATAAGAGACCTAATTTTTTGTCTAAGATTTGATTGAAAATGTCATAACAAGGGAAATTAATTTTTAAATAATCACACATGATATGATACATTAAAATGGTTAGTATGTCGCATGGATATGTTGAATTCTCTTTCATCTTTATGACTTATTTATTTTTTCTAGTATAGTTTGTAATTTTGATCATGATATATGAAACCAAGATTCTGGATTTCAAATACTCAAGATTATTTCCCCATTGAATCACCATTTTTTGTACCCAACATACCCAATTTTAAATATTTAAAATAGGGATCCATATTGAATTGAAAATTTTATGTTCATTGGTTGTTCTGTCAAATTGGTTATTATATTATTACCTCTAGTTAAAAGGCCTAAATAAACATTATTATGGAAGTTATTTTATGCACCTATTTTTGTCTTTAAAATTTTAGACAGTGAATTCGAGTTTTAATTTTATGGAAAAATGAAGCTAATTGAATTATTTTGTAACTATTTATTCCTTTTTAGTTCATGTTGACTTTGTAGGTTAACTTAAGTATTGTCCACATGTATCTATTGTGCGTAAAGGCTATGGAATCAAAGAGAGAATATACATTTTTAATGTTTGAGTGGCTAGGATAATGAGACCATGTTCTGTATGTTCATATCATCTTCTCATTCTTCGTAGAATAAAATCTCAAATATTTACGTATATGTGAATATCTAGATCGATAATATTTGACCACTTTTCTCAATCTCATTCATTTGTATCTTTATCCATGACTTTATTATTAGAGATCACTTGAACAAGTGACAAATATCCACTTGTCATCAGATCTTTTACTTGATTCTAAAAGATCTAATATAAAAATTCTAACCCATCTTGAGCATCTAAACTCATGAGATATTTCAAAACCTAACCATCTCATTCATATACAACTACTTTGTAATTTTACAAATACCAAAACACATCAATCATCCAGACAATAGAGATCACTCTATGTGTCTTGATCCCAATTTTATATAGCCCAAGTAAAAAACATAGTATATGAAATCATTTGGGAAAGTAGACAAGCAAGGACCATGCACATATCATAATACCATGGAGATATAACCCATCTAGAAAAGGTATATAGTCAAATCCCAAAGGCCATATGAAATAACATCAGTTGTCAACATGGTAGCATCACATTAACTCATAATCTACAGACATCAAAATACAATATGAAATATATGATTAAATAGATTAACATTATTTTTTCATGTGGAAATATATCAAATATATATATATATATATATATATATATATATATATATATTGAGAAAGATACAATGGAAGCCCCAACTACTTAGATATATGATATTATGCCACATGTTAGAAACTCTTTTGACCATGACCAAAGGCCTAAATTAAAGAGTTAAGAGCCTAACATTAGGTGATTAATAAACTACAAAACACATGGTATAGTCTAGATGAAAGAATATAAAAAAATTAAGTTTAAATTTATTGATAAATCAACATGTGTCAAAATAAATTACTCAACATGATGACTAAGTAGCTAGAATCAGTGACAATACACTACATGCAAAATATTCACATTAAATTTGAATTCATAAAATCAAATTAAAAAAATGGGACTTCATAGGAGGCCAAACCATTGTCTATAATTAATTATAATTTAAAGATAATACAATGCATTGAATTCTTAGGTCTAATTAAATTCATGATATATTTAGTTCTAAGAACAAAATTAAAGATACAATGTCTATGATCTTAGTAACATATTACTATCTAAGTGATACTATAATCAAAATCCCTTACTATTTTGAGTCAACTCAGAATAATACATAGAGATATAATGGCATAATTTTGTAGAGATACATCCTTATCTACATGTAGTTATACTAGAAGAACCAACTATATAAATACAATTTTGTTTTTAGCAGCAATGGAGCACATGTTCTAACATTACT
>JARHVA010005011.1:907500-960000 GCA_037957365.1 Torreya grandis | reverse complement strand
CTAGGGACAAAGTGGATCAAATTTAGTCCTTCCATGCAACATTCAAATCTTCCATGGCTACACATAAAACATTAATGGATAAAATTCCAATTTTTTTCAAATATCAAATGTTGATTTTGGGAATATAGAACTACACTTTGTTATGGGCATGGGAGAATATAAATGCCTACAAGCACAAAGTAATTTATATTCCTTAGTGGGAACATATTTGAATCAAACTCAACATTTGACACCTCCACTTATGCCCAAAATTTTATCCTTCATACTCTAATAAGACCAATGCTTCTCACCTTGTGAGATATAGTACCTCCAATGTCACCATCAACAATTACTACATCTTCAGTTAAAATTATACTATCTCTAATAGCTCAAGATACCAATTTAGTCCAAACGACATTTGAAATTACTATGCATGGAGATTATACAAAAGCATTATACTTACTAGATTCAAGTTGAACTGGTAGTTCTAAATAAATATTAGTTTTAGTTTTGACCTATTCATGTTATTATAAGCTATGACATATTTTGTAAAACACTTTTTATCTAAAATAATCATTATAATTATTCATATTTTAGAAATACAAATACACTAAATGCTTTTGTCACATAATCCAAATTTAGACACTATAAACTTAGAATCAACTTAGAGGTTGAGGCATCCCCATCTCAAGATATAAGAATATATGTTTTCTTCACTCCAAAGGGAAGAGAATTTTGAAATTAATACAATCAAGAGAGTTTTCAGATTATTCTATAAGTTTATGTTGAAAGGTTGTATCTTCCAAAAAAATTATGTATTAGTAAGGATTTTGACTAATGTAATATAATTTATAATAGGTTGTGCAAGTATTTACATTGAAATCATTTTGATTGAATAAATATTTAGTCTAAATGATCATTCATTATTAATCATGATTATTAGTATTTAGAGATACAGATGTGTTATGCAGTACAATTTTGGCCATTTATTTTATGATGATTATTATTTGTACTAAAATTACTTCCTAGTAAAATTAACTATGTTTGTTTGTCAAATATGATAATATAAATTTTCACCGGGTATTATTTATTGAACATTTGATGAACCTAGGATTGATGAAGTTGGCTTGGAAGGGTTTATTTTTTAGTTGAGTCATAGAGTCCCTTATTTTATGCCCTACCTTTTTGACCTTGTTTTTACCAATCCCACCTTAGCTTATATCCACCCATCCACCTCAATTAGAATATAGACTCACATCATATCCAAACCATTTGATGTAAGCAACCATTATGCTAGTAGTTATTCCACTGCATAGTTATTTACAAAATAGATACCCCAAAACTTGTGCATTGAAATGAATCTAATTATCATAATATTATATTGGAATGCATAGAACATGCATATAAAATTCCATCATTTTAATAACCATTTCATGTAAATCATACATCCATAACATATGTGGTAGATTTTCATAATAAATGCAAATCAATTGTCCAACATTTCAACTAATAAACATCAAAAAGTAAAAGTACACATGGGGTAGTTGTAATCAATACATATAGTATTTTATAGTGATTGTATCAACTAATCACAGTCCATAATTGATCATTTACCCAAAAAAAATAGGCCTATTTTAATAACAATTTAACATTTAATTAATTGAGATTAATAGTACTTAGAAGACACATCCATATAAATGTCATTCATAATAAATTTAAGTCCCACCTACTTATCATAAATCAAATACACAATTATAAAAATTGTCATTCATTCAATATAGTCATACATATGCAAAAAAAAGAGTAGTTTTCACCCAAAATTAGATTACCAAAAGCATACACAGTAAATAAAAAAATTAATAATAATAATAATAATAATAATAATAATAATAATAATAATAATAATAATAATAATAATAATAATAATAATAATAATAATAATAATAATAATATGCACAAAAAAATGTCATAATATCTGAAATCAACATAATAGTTGATGCAAGCATAAAAGTGTGGGTCCACTTAAGGACTCTATTTACCTCTTTGATGCATGGTTAAAAACACAAACTCTTGACAGACACATGAGCACACACTCTATACTTGAATTAATACACATATATTCATTTATTTCAAATTCACAATAATAAAATTGAATGCATACACTCTCTCACACCTACACTCATGTCTCTACATGATTATTAAAACATAAAAGATGAAGATTAAATTGTTTACATAGTCCCCCATAGAATAGTTCACCATCAGCGACTTATTTTATTTCTTGGAGTTATCTATTTTTTACTTGGAACTCTATTTTATTGATTTAACTCTCTCCATTTACCAAATCTATATATTTCTCAATATTTATATTCCTTTTACCATGCCTCTTCACCTTCTTTAGCCCCTTAGAAATGCTTCAAATTCATTCATTCAAAAAATTTAGCCATTAATATTTTTAAAATTGATTCCAGACAAAGCACCACTATTTATAGGCCAAAATCACCACCTATTACAAAACCACCAATGATAGTTGCATAAGTACAACTGATGGTTTAAAAATCACTACCATATGTAAACTAGTAGTTTTGACACTATGAAAATCCACCAATTTCTTGAGGACATAACTTGAGCATACCATTTCATATTGAAATGTTGTTTTGTGAAATTATAATACTCATCAATAAGTATCGAAATAGGAAATATTCATTAGTTTTAAGGAATGAATTAATAAAATTTTATCATTTTTCCCACAACCTATCCATTTTATCCCTTCAATGCATGTAGTGACTTCCTAGATTATACCAAATGTTAAGAGACTCAACCAACTTTCTTGGAACCATGTAGCTATATAAAAATAATAATTACTTGATGTGATTGATGTTATTTAATTTTATGTTTACCTATATTCCCTTGGATTATCTTCATCATTCCAAAATAAGAAAACATGAACACGCACCACTCTATGTTTGGTTGATGAAAGATTGCACTAACCCTTAGATTTTCCTACATCATATACCTAAAGTTTTTACAATATGACCTACAACTCACATGGATGAGATAAGTGTAAAAACCACTATTTCAGTCATGATTAATAATTAACATGGCATCCCCTTCCAACATACCAAGTACCTCAACTAATTATTCTTCCTTGTTCACCATTTTTATCTCTTATTTGATGATTTCAAACCTTGTCTATGCTCTTTTATGCTATTTATTTCTCTCCTTATGGGATTTGACCACCCACTATACTTTATCTCCATTTTAAGGCTTAGACCCATTATTTTTCATCCTTCTCATTCGAGGGCTTATCCAATGTGTATTCAAGTCACTTACAAGCTTAAATGCACTCTCTTCCATCCACTGTTGCCATGATGGTATATCTTGCATATTACTCTCTCTTGTGGGATAAAACCCATCATAGAATGACCAAATAATTCTAAATACCATTTGGATTTTTTCAAACCATGTCCAAGCAGTTGTTGGATCAATCACAACATCACATACCACTAAACTCATGGTTGTAATATTATCTCTCATCCCTAATCTCAACACAATTGAATCAATATACATCAGGGAATCTAAATTATTTCCAATAATAACTAAAATCACCTCAAATATGTCCATTATATTCACATCGTTCACTATCTACATTTATATAGGAATAAATCTCTCCATCTCAGCTAAAACATACACTTCCTCTTTACATGTTATGGATTCCATACCCATAAAAAAATCCTAATTATACTTGGTGAGCTTAAGAAACTCACTATCTTAATTGAAATGTCATGTAATTGATTTGATATCAAAATGAGTTACTCCAATTCATCCATCACCATGAAATAAGTTTTTGCCATGTTAATCATGGATTCTCAAGTCATTCTCCATAATGTATATAGTTTAGGGATAGTTCTACTGCCACATATTTTTGTAAATGAACATTCAACTACACATCTCATTGAGAATAAACTTGTTCTCATGATTTATAACCCTCTATTGCCTTTATATTAAATTAAAAACACTCACCCATGGTTGGAATATCATCACTAACTAGTTTGTCAGTCACTACTACCATATTTATCACTCTCTCATCATCTTAATTTCACCTCTCATACATATGAACATGTTGAACTACACTAAACGTAACCCTCATATTTGTTGTAATTTATATTACTACACCTATGTAATTATTAAATGCATTATGGGAAATAAATTCTCCCTTAAAAAACTCATCAACTGCTCTATCATGCCCTAAGGACACATTGTCCAAATCCTCTTCAATGTTCACATGATTCTCATATTTATCACTTTCACTATGGAATTCCAATTTCCCATTCCTCACATCTCTCATATTTGTTTTCCCCTCATCCATACTCTTGATTTCAAATTCTATACATGGTAAAGCCATAATCAAAATATCCTTGTGTGTACTTGCTTGTTTCACATCCACATATAGTGTTTCTTCAAAATAAACCTACAATTATACTTAGCTTCTCCCTTTAATCACATATAACTCTACATGGTTTCAATATTATCTCACATCAATTATTTCATTCATTGAAACATATGTCATGCCTTATCTATACTCAACCCTACTACCAATAATAAATAATTTTGGCAATCTCATTGCCATATATATCTTTATCTTTATCCTCACTTCTATCTTTACAATATTGATACGAAGCTCCACATAATCTCTTACATTTAATCTTTATCCTCATGGAGTCTTTAATATACTATTATTCAAACAATATCTCTAACTCCATTATACAATTCATGAGCTCAATATGGCTATCTTTATCATAGAATAAATAAAAATTGTTATTTAACATATCTATTTACTTCATATTGACCTCTATTGGTCTCTTTTATCTTCTAGTTGGTCCTCTCTCTAAGACATCTAAATTTTATTTTAGGGATAACAACATCTCCAAAATTTATTATTATTCAATTATAGCTACAACATCTTCACTTTGTGCATCTTCCATCATGTCCAATATTTCTTTGACTCCCTTCAACATCTCACCCAAGTCTTCTACCTCTAGTGCTCATCTTTTTTTCTATGTCATGTCTTCCTAAATAATCAATATTATCTTTCACAACCTATAATAGTCTAAAAAAAGAGACTCTCCCTCACTTCCTCTCAACTTACATGACTTCTATCACCCATGCAATAAACTCATCTTCTCATCTATCAAGGTTTCTATTTTGTAACTTGCAAGTAACTTAAGAAGACTTATCTTATACAACCTAAAATTGACTCATGAAATATCATTAAAATCTCAACCTCACAAGTAAACACCTTACTCTAATACAAAATTATTCAATGACAAGAGTGAGGGTCGACTTTAGGATTACCTTTATGTTTGTGATGCATGGTTAAAAATTCAAACTCTTGAGACACACATGACCATGCATTATATAGTTTAATTTATAAACAAATATTCATTTATTTAAACTTTAAAAAATTAAAAATGAATTCACACGGTCTCCCACACACAAGGTTATGCCTCTATAGGCTTGGTAAAATATAAAACATGAATAACTTACATACATAGTCTCCCATGTAATGGTTTACCTTCAACTCCCTATTTTCATCCTTGGATTTTTTTTTTTTAATTGGAATAAACTTTGAGTGATGTAACTTAATCCTCTACCCAATTCAAGATCTTTCATAACATTTATTTTCCTTTTCCCATGCCTCTTCACCTTCCTTAGGCCTTCAGAAAGGCTTCAAATTTGTTCATTCATCTTTTTGTTTTGTTACTTTTCCTTAACCTTTATTTGGGATAAATCCATCCTTATTTTTAGGATATAACCACCTTTGGTTTTAAAAATGCAATTGATAATTAAGCATAACCACCATTAATGGCTGATAAATTGCCTCCATATGTCAACTTCTAGTTTCTTTAGTATGAAAATCTACCAATTTTAAAGGCCATAACTTGTACATATGGACTAAAATTGAGATGGGTTTTTTTAATTGCACTACTATCTAAGATGAATCCAAATAAGAAGTCATATTTAGGCTTATATAAAATATTCATATAATTTTATCCTTTTTCGCACAACCTAACCATCTTATCATTTCAATGTGCATAGTGATATCATAGATTATACCAATTATTTAGAGATACAACCAACTTACTTAGAACCATGTAGCTATATGAAACTAATCCTTATTTGATGTGTTTAATGATACCAATTTTTATAAGTGTCGATATTCCATTGGATCATATTCATTATGACAAACAAAAAACACACAAATAATACAACACACACACACACAAATACATGCCCCATAGTTTCTGGTTGACACTTTTTTTTGAACCCTTAGACGATCCTACATCAATAGTATACATAATAGATATATACATAAATCATACACATGAAGGTTGTATATACATAAAAGTATCATACAACACCATGCTCATAGTAGAATAGAAGAATAGTCTCATAACAACATACATCATGATGCTAACCATGTTCATTTTCAATAAAAAAAGAATACACATTCATAACAACCACAATAATTTTAAGTGATCATCCCATCATCATGGATAGTGAAATCTCACATAAATAATGATCTACCAAGAAATATAAAATCATGTTCTCATTAAATTGTTACACTAAATCAATATTATATCTATATAAGAACATTATTATATCTATCTAAGAATGAAGTTGATCAAGATTAACTATTTTTAGTAGAGGCTACATCTAAATAAAAAAGGACACTCTCAAATGCTATGTCTAAAAAAAATTCATTTAACTAACTTAAATAATCATGGAAATGCTCCATAAATTAACTTAGATATATTTATTATTAGTTATTTTTGTATTGAATGTTTCACCAAACATTTTATAATTAGTGTCCACACCATGAAACCAACCCATTCATGACTGAGTTTCACATATCATAATAATTTACAAATAAAAAATTCCATACACTACATTGTAGATTATCTACAAGAGTATTATAAATAATAGTTACATAAATTGTTCCTTTTAAGTAAATTCAAGACCTTAGCAATTTACTCAATTTGGAAAAGGAGTAGCTTACCACATCAAAGATATTATTTTTTCCACAACAAGGTCATCACCCATCTCCAAATAGGGAATATTTAACATACAACCATAACTTTGTAAATGTGTAGTGATATCTCCTAAGATAAACATTACATAATTGGATAAGGTAGAGAAAGGCGATAAAATAAAATTGTTCATCTAGATTTTACACCAATGAAATTTATTGTTCCCGATCCATAACTCACCTAAGACACCAAGCATTTGGCTTCACAACACTAGCATTATAGTCAATAATTATGAATTAAAGCAATAAATCATAAGAATGAATTGACACTAAATTAATAAATGTAATTAAGTCATTAAAAATAAAATTTGTAATATCATGAAATCAATCAAAATATCAAAGGATGTAAAATAGTATTACAATAATATAGTCCCAAAGGCAAAAAACTCAATATCTATGTGTTTTCAAATCAT
This sequence comes from Torreya grandis, assembly GCA_037957365.1. NCBI lineage: Eukaryota > Viridiplantae > Streptophyta > Pinopsida > Cupressales > Taxaceae > Torreya > Torreya grandis. The sequence continues at coordinate 952,521 of JARHVA010005011.1, read as the reverse complement.
GTAGCACATGGACATTAATGAATAGCCTTTATAGTGGATATTTTTCACCCCAAGGGAGGAAAGATCCCCCAAAAACACTAGTTTGGGACTTAACCACCTCTCACCTAACTTATCAAATGACTATAAGGTACATATATAATAATGTTGGTGAACCAAATGCAAATGACGGATTTAAATATCTATTATTTATTATTATTCAACCTTCTAAAATAAATTAGAGAGGAATGAAAATAAAAGTAAGAAGAAAAAATTCATAAACTAAATAAAATAGTCCAACCATTATTTTCCAAGATGCATAAACCCATAAAGGAAATTTCTAAAAAATTAAATTAAATCCAAATATCATAGGATTAAATCTCATCTTTCAGTAAAAGATACAAAATAATGTGTAGTCATAAGAAAATTCATAATGGAAAATCACATATTTATATGCATATAAAATACTAATAAAGAGAAAAATTAATCAAAACTCTTGGACACCACCCCTTCACAATTATAGGCTACCAATTTCCTTTCCTAAACTACTCTACTCTAAAATTTATTTTCATTCCTCCATAGATGATCTCCACAATTTCCATTTTTAGAAAATTTACAGTGATAACTATCAATGTACCATAAAACATGAGGACATATCATGCAATTATAAGGTTTCCAACACAACATATAATATGTTTCTCAACCCAAACTAATGTTTTACAAAATTAGGCATGGATTCAAACAAGTTCCCATAAAATTCATTTATAAATAATTTACCACTTTCCAAAGGATATAGTTCAAATTATCACCAACTTAATGGTTCATAAAGAGTAAAACTTACCATGTAGTCATGAAAGTTCCTACTTTATTCACTAATAAGGGTATCTAATCACTTATTCAAGATTCAAATATCAAATTTTAATTTCAAATGAGTCTTCCAAAATTCATAAAATTTAAGTATCCATATTGTGAAGCTACACAATGACCGAATCCTTGAGTTATTCCCATAATGTTCACAATTTACATTTTATATGAACATATTTCATAAATGTTTTTCCCAAAGTGTGACTGAATTTGACCATACTATGATACAAATGTGTAGCACCCTTATGCAAAAATTTAAAACCAAATACAAAAATGTACTTTTAATACACTTATTTTCACTTTCAGAAAGTGAATAGGCATATTAATTTACAAAACATTCACAAAAATTCACACCTAGTTAAAATAACAAATATTGTCTTTACATCCATAATTAATCCTTTTAGATTGATATTGAAATCTTATAAAATTAACCTTGGTTTTACAAATGTCAATGCCATTTATGATCTTAAAACCTATGTTATCAGACCATTGAGGAATACTCTTCCAATAATTGAGTCATGGTTGTGTCATTAAATCTTCATTTTCTTTGATCAAGATAAGTATTTCAATTTTTGGTCATACAATTTATCCATGCAGCCTCAAAATGATCATTACCATGCATCAATGTCTCAGACTATATGATCAAATCATCAATGTATGTTGAAGACAATAATCCCATAATTATACAAGGATAATAATTATGACTAGACATATTAACATAGTAGAATAGTCATGTAATAGTTTCATTGAGGCATAAAAATATGTGTGCATTAATAATTGAAGCACCCATTCCATGCATAGAACCTTTGATTTAATACCAATGGTTACCCTCAATGATTAAAATAATTTACCAATGTAATGAAAAAAGTATAGAGGATTTATATTATTTCTTTTATAACATTATGGTCTTGATACTTTTTATGGGTAGTATGGCCGTCAACATAAACTAGGTTCCCATAGGTTGACATTGCTAACTTAGACATCAACCTTATTAGCTAAGTGGCTTCGTGTAACTTATTTTTATGTTTGATGATACATGGAATCATTTTTTATATTCACACATTTTCTTAACCCCTCAAGCACAAGTTTCACCCTTTCCATGTAAGTAAGCATCATGTTGACACTTGAAAACTCCATATTAAGTAACAAGTTCACAGGGTCAAAACCATATTACACCTTATAAAAGTAACATGGAAATATGTTATTACCTTTCCATCCCACATATTACCTTATTATAAATGATTTATAAAAATACAACAAGCTTGGGATAAATATTCACATGGATTTTAGCGATGGGGTTGTACTCCTAAGATAAAGAAAAATGCAAAGTCAATCAATGTCATAGTTCAAAAGTGACTAGATTAAATCCATAAAATTATATAAAGATAGATTGAGTACCAATTTACAATATTTATTTCATGAATTTTATTTTATCTAAAGAATACAAGTAATGTAGATCATGAGATCATTTAGAACCAATTTGCATTTCCTTCTCACTTGACCTAAACATGCATAAGTGATCATCTAGATATGAAAGGTCTAACATCCACGATACTACATATGATCATGCACATGATGACTCCCATGAAATATTAATTTGTATTCCTAGTTATCATGTTGATTGGTATTTCATATGCTATTATTCCCATTTTATCAATGTTCTAATTCAATCGCTAACCCATTATGTCTACGCACTTCTTATACCCTCATTTACTGGATACTCTATACATGTCTCTATGTAGGTAGGTTGATAAATTCATATTTGGTAAATCACATGATGTTTAATCCATAAATGATCTCTCCCACCTATTTATATCTACTTAATGAACCATTGAATTAGTTTTGGATATCTCAATTCGACTAGAAAATCACATCTTCAATGGACCAACCATTTGACCATTTAAATTTTATGTTCCCTTTTGAGCTATATATTATTTAGCTACCCTACCCAAATCATTATTCCCATATTATATTCATCTTATAGGTTGTAATTATAACACTATTATAGGTGGTGATCTTACCATCTCATAACCATGTTATTCTAGGTGGTGACATTCTCATCTCATAGTTATGTTATTCATAGTGGGATATAAGAAAAAAGATTAAATTAAAACTCAAACTAAAATCATAAATAATTTATTTATGGAAATTTTTATCAATGGGTCTATTAATATGGATAAATTAATGTCTTATATAATACATGTAGTCATGATACTATCTCTCATATATGACATTTATCACGTATCTATTACTACTTGTATGTTTGTGGTCACTCATACATGACATCTAACTTTAGTCTTGATATGACAACTCACACCATATATGAATGGAAATAATCATCCTATTAAACTTAAATTATAATAAAAAGAATAAAAATACCATTAAATATTCATGTTAAAAATATATCATTCAATCTAAAATAAATGTGATATGGGTCAATTCTCATATTCCTTAGTCACAACCTCATCAAGCCTCATCATCCCTAATCATTCTTAATCAATCCCTCATCATCCCTCATCATCCCTATTAACTCCCTCATCAACCCTCATCATGCCTCCTTATCCCTAGTCACTTTGTCATCAGCCCTCATCATCCCTCATCATCCCTAATCACTCCCTCAACCTCCCTCATCATTTATCATCATACCTAATTAAGACATCATAATTACCATCATCCCTAATCATCCCTATTCACTCCCTCACCATCCTTCACTATTACTCATCATCCCTAATCATCCATAATCATACTCTCATCCACCCTCATCATCCCTCATCATCCCTAATCACTCTTTCAACTTCTATCATTATCCTTTATCATACATAATTAATACATCATAAACCCTCATCATCCCTTATCATCCATAATCACTTCCTCATTATCACTCATCATATCTTATCAACCCTAGTCACACCCTCATAAAACATTATTATTTTTCATCATCTCTAATAGTTCATTCATCATACCTCATCATCCTTCATCAGTCATTAATCATCCCTCACCAGTCCTTAATCACACTTTCAATGTTCATCATCATCCCTCATCATCATTAATCACTCAATCCTTATCCATCCTCATCTCTCATCATGCATAATCACTCCCACTTTTTATATCATCACCCCTCAACATCCCTAATAAATCCCTTACCATCAATGATAATGCCTAATGTATATGCCATCATCCCTCATTATCACTCATCATTATTAATAATTTCAACCTCATCCCTCCTCATATCTTATCATTCTTAATAATTTAATCATTTCCATTCATTATCCTTAATTAATACCTCATCTATCCTCATAATTTATCATCATCCTTAGATAATCCTTCATCATCTTCATCATCCCTAATCAGTCCCAAATCATACCTCTTCATCCCTAATCACTCCCTCATTAATCTTCATTGTCCCTTATCATGCCTAATCACTCCTCACCATCACTACTCATTCCATCATTGGCCCTCATTATCCTTCATCATCTATAATCACTATCTCATTATCCATAATCATCCCTAATCACTCTCACATTGGCCCTCATCATCATTTATCACTCCCTCATCGAACATCATTATCCTTATTCACTCCCTCGTCATCTTTCATTATTTCTAATCATATCTACTCACTCTATTCTAATATATCATCATCCCTCATCATCACAATAAATACTTCATTAGCCCTCATCATCTTGTTAGGAACTTGTGTCCTACCCTTGTCTTTGCATTATTAGTGTATTAGTCACTACACATATGCTTTGTAAGTCAACCCTTTAGTATATGTAAATTATCCCACATACATGGGAATTATTAGTTGATAGAATATAATTAATATTTAAGTATCACATTTTAATTATACCACATACATGGGAAGTATTAGTTGATAGAATATAATTAGTATTTAAGTATGTATTGAGGCCCAATGAAGGGATCGATTAATACTATTATATTGACTTTGCTCAAAGGAGGTTTTCCCCTCAAACTGGCATATGATCAATATAACATATTTGAATTATTATAATTTAATATCTTAAGTTTTTTTAATTATTACATTATTCTATGTAGTTCTTAAATTTGTGCAGCGGGTTCATTACATCTAGTATCAGAGCAATTTTCTCTATAGCTAGATTTAAGAGAGTTTTTCCTTACAACAGTGGATTTTCAAGTGTTACTCTATTTTAAAAAACTATTTTTCATTATATCTATTTTAACATCTTCATTTACAATTTTTGATAAGGGTAAAATACCCCTCTACATAACAATGGGAAGTACTTGGGCATATAGACTTAAAACTCATTGTGAGTAGTATCACAAGAACATCAAAGTCGCTGGCCCATTAAGAGGACTTTCTAGAAAAAAGTATAATGAGTCCATCCTAATTGAATAGTCACCACCAATGAGGTTAACCAAGAGTTTTCATTTAGGGGTAAATACATGGTCATAAATTATTAGAGAGTGGTACTTGTTCAAACAACATTGGTGGCTAGAGAGATTTATTAAAACCTTTAGGAAATCAAACTTAGGGCCCATATAAAAAATATAATTTTATATAAATTATCATTATAAAAAATATTTTTAAATTAACATATTGGTAACTAAAAACCTATCGATATACTTTTGATAGGAGCACCCTGAAAAAAACTAGTTTTAGATTAACACAGTGGTAATAGAAACTTATAGATAGACTTTACAATTTGTTTTCATTTTTTACCATATCTCTCCATATATATCTCTATTAATCCTAAAAAATTACTATGAAATTTAAAATTTTGTTTTTCACCTTTTCTTCCTTGAGGTCCCATCTCCCAATTCCACTTTGATTAACCACAAATTCCAATTTTTTTGGGGGGGTTTTACCATAACTACATTTTTTATCATCTTTCTTCAAATAAATTTCATAGTGTTACTTTACCTTTTCTTCTTATTTTAACCTCTTGGAAAAAAATTCCAATTTTTCCATTTCAATTATAAGATTTCCCTTTCCCTCACCAATCATATGTAGACAATGCAAAAAAACCATAAACATACCTTTACCCCTTACGTTTTAGTCCAATTAAAAAAATGTATTATTGAATATTATTGCTAGATATTTTACCCTAGAAGAGGGGGTTAAATATTCTTCCATATTTTGGCAACATGGGAACACTTCTATAGATTTCAGTTTACCTATATTGGAAGTGAGCCTCTAGGCGTAAGGGCTATCTCCATAAATGTATTTTAAAATACTTATCACCTAAACTAGTACTTTCTTGTGAGGAAAAGAGTTAGAAGTTTGCATGAAATGAATATAATATAAGGGTTTGATATACGAATATGATTTCCATATGACCATTATACTTATTGCACTAAGAAACAAGGCATACAAGCTAACTTCCATGTCCTAAGAGATTCTAACATGAATATTTTAATATGGAGGTGAGATACATGAAAGCTATCTTGGGTGAGTGAAACATAGGCTAGCTGAAGACACTAAGGCTCATTATAAAAATTAAATATATACCCATACATTTGATAATAATTCATATGACCTACTAGAATATGAACTCTTGCATAAACATGAGAGGATGAGGGTAGGAAGGATAGAATATTATCACTTTACATAACCATACATCACTTTATACACTTAGAAAAATATTCATGAATTAAAAACCAAACTTGAACTAATTATTCAAAGGCAAAATACAATTCCATTCTAGCAAGGCTTCACCATACATGGAATTAAATTGGATTACAAAGGCCAAAATGGTAGCTACTTATATAACCTAAGAGATAAGAGGAGAGAATGATGTCTAAAGGTCACTTATAACACTTGTAATGCTGAGAGAAGGAGATAAAAATGTAGGAAAATTAGTGTGAGATATACCATGCAAGGTCTGATAGGAAAAATGGCCCTTCAAGTAATGAGACTCATGAAATGTGGCATAAGAATTCTCATTCTACACAAAAAATTGCCCTTCATCAATTAGCCCCTTTAGAACATATCATATCTAACTAGGGATATATATCATAATTTAAATGAGAGGGATAGGTTTCATAAATTCTTCCCCATGCATTGTCTACATCCCTAATTATCTAGATTCCTCTAGAAGTGAGGAATCACTACTTGGAGTCAAAAAAACTCCTCTTACACTCACCCCTCACACTTGGCCTCAAAATTGGATTTAATTTTCCATGAAAATATATAAAATGGAGTGAATTAAACTTTAAATTACCTTACATGTTCTTATATTTCTTAGTTATGCCTTAAATAGGCTCCCACTTGAAGTTTTCACACTTTTCACTATCTTGCTCACTTTTCCAATTTTGGCTGGTTGAGATGAAGGTGATGGTAAAGACACTCAAGAGTTTTTATGGATAATGAAATAATAATAAATATTTATATTAAGTCTATAAACCTCCCCCAAAGTTGTTTTCATCCTTTTAAACTCTATATAACCTATAAAAACCCATAAAAAATAAAGAAAACCAATTTCCCTCTTATTCATACAAGTAGGGAGCACATCAAGTAGATGGGTATGGTCTATGTATATTAATATATAGAAACCAATTATTTTCATGGTAATTATGGTCCATTAGGATATCTCTTCATCTTCATTTTCCCAATCAGGTCATTTCCAATGGTTTGCAAGGGGTTTAAACCATTTCTACCCTTAAGGATTTTTCATGATGATTTGATGTTGGACAGATAAAATAATGACACAAAATGTTTTTTCATGACCTTATTCAACTTATATTATCCCCTTGATTCTCCATTAAAAGTATCAAAGGAGATGTGAGAACATCAAATTGGTTACCTAAGTCTTTCCTTCCATTTGCATAGGCCTGATGTGGTCCTAAGCCAAAATTAGATTTACTTATGGCTTCCTATGCATATCAATAGATTAGACATACTTGATATATCCATATATATATGTAAAAATGGATTAGAATTCTCATCTCATGCTATAAGTCAAATTTACTCTCTATTTGGTCTTTAGGTCTATTTAAGAGCCATGTAGGCTTGTCTGCATACTCAAGGGTTTAAAACACAATTTTGAGTTTATAAATTAAATGTAAGGTTTATCATGTTTTTCTATGCATGATATATCTTTTCAAACCTCCATGAAGGTTTCTAACAATACTTATCTCACCCTTTTATCTCCATTCTCTAAGACTACAGGGTTTATACTCTAGGGAAGTACCCTTTATCTGAGATAAACAAAGGGTACATCCAATATTTACTCAAACAAAATAGACATTGGGTGGGATTTTTCAAGTGAAATTTATGTTCTTTACCAATTTAAAACCTTTGTGTTGATGCTTGGATTTTCACCCCTAAGAAGATGCTCATCTCTCCTTATCCAAGTGGCAAAATGGAATCATCTCTCTTGATGTGGGTAAAAATTATGTTGACATGAATCTATAAATTAGGTGTGAGCTCCCTTTGATGGACCTTTGAATTTATTCTAAACTAAGCACTGTGTCTGAAAAGAGAGAAAGAAAAAAACTATGAAAATAAGCAGTTATGCACCAAAATTTAATATCCTCTCACTTGACTGAAAACACTACTTAATGACTAATGAAGTTTCTTCACACAAAACTCACAAATCTTTGTGTATTGTCACATCAGTGTTTCACAAGTTAGATTCCAGAAGGAATTCAACATTTAGGAGAGTAACAGACAATTCTAGGGAAGAATATAGTCTTAAACCACTTCTAGAATGTTGATACACTTATAAAAGAACACTAAAAAGAACCTGTAATAATACTCTTTCTACACATTTGGTAGGAAATCGAGGATAATAGGTTAGGAAAGATAGCTGTCACTAAACAAGGAAAACATGATTTGGACAAATACATAATAATGTAGCATGTGAGTGGAAAATGACTTGTATTATTTCTTCAAGATTTACCATTACAAATCTGGCTAGAGTTTCACTATAACCAACAGAGCCCCCATAATGAATGTAAATAATACATTTATATATCCTTGAAAAAGAGGTCAAGCAAAGGGAAGTCTAAAAAGTATTAAGACATGTGTTAACTTTAGAATAGAACAGTTATGTTGCATTCAATAAAATGTTATCTTTATAATTATGCAAATATAATTAAGATATTCCAAACTATGTTTTTCCATAAATTTATCCATTGGTTGGATTTTTGTTAGGATGCTAGCTATTTTTTATTGGCTTGTCGAGCTATGAAATGGTGCCAAAACATAAACTGTTGACCTAATTATTTCTTCTTGTTGTGCACTAGATGCTCAAGATTCATGCCATTTTTCATTTCCACATTTATCTTCAGGTTCTTGCACTTCTGTTTTTAACTCTAACGGTTGTTCTTTATATCTTAAACTTGATGTTCTATGGGCTGTCACCTTGGGTATTTTATTTGGACTTCTTATCTTCAACATTCTCTTCAAACAAGTTTTTTGAAAGAATTATTTAGATGAAAAAAGTAAAGGAATTATTTATTTTGGACTTAAGATTTTCTCTTTATGCACTTATTCCTTCGGACAAATTGTTTGAAGGAATTCCATTGGATTTTATACTAAGTGCCACAAAAATGAAAGTTCCCTTTGGCTTTGTGAAAATGTCTCTTCAGAAAAATGCAAGTGACCCTTTGGACTTCCTAATGATACCATTTGGAAAAGTGTCACATACCCTTAAAAAGATTGAAAATGATCTTTTCAGGTTTTCTGTTTGGTCCACCTTCTAAAAAAACAATCTTTCAGACTTAAACACCTCTTCGAGAAAGTTGTCAAGACTTACCTTTCAGAACTTTGAAATAACCCTTCAAGAATTTTGAAATGATCCACCTTTTCCCCAAAATAATCCTTCAGACATTTTGAAAAATACCCTTCAATAATTTGAAAGTGTCCTTAAGAAAAAAATGAAATGATCCTTTGAAGAAAGCAAGTGACCCTTCAGAAAGGCAAGTGTTCTTTCAGAAAAGTTGCCCTTTGGGATTTTGAAATGGTCCTTTAGGATTTTTCAAGTGACCCTTCAAAATTTCTAAAATTCCCTTTGGAAGATTTTTAAGTGAACTTTTTGAAAGTGAAAAATACCCTTCAATAAATTTTAATCGAGCCAAAGTGTCCTTTGAAAAAAATAAAGTGTCACTTTTGAATGGAAACATGCCCTTTGGAAGACTTGTTTGGGCCATTTTTTGTGAGAAGGTGTCCTTCAAGAAAATTGCAACTTACCATTTGGAAGAATTCTACCTAATGAAAAGTTTGATAAATAACACTTAGCAAAAGACCAAGGAAAACTTTATGAAATAATTCATTGCAAATGACGTAGCCAAAAGACTAAAGAACAAAGCTATCAAAAAGAAAACATGTGGGTTTTTTACATGTAAATGACTTCTGATTTGTTTAAGAACACTTCTTCTGAATGAAACCTACATACTAGTCTTGGACAAAGGTATAAACACAGACATTTTTGCAAAAAAGGGGTGCCCAACTTTAGCCTGAAAGGCTAAAATTGGGTCAACAAATTGGTGACTCATAGGGGTGGTATGCCTTCTATACTAACCAGACTACTAGCCTTATCAAACTTAGGGCCAATGGAGTCAATGGATTCTTGAAGATGACTAACAATGATTTTTACAAAATAAAACACAAAGAAACATATCACACAACAACAACAATACCAAACAAAGACAAGGACAAACTCAATCATGTGCATAACCACTTAGGGAACATAAGGAAAATAGGAAACTATGTACAATAGAAATAAGAGAACCATCTATAACAATGCTTTAGATATATCTCATTGACTAGGATATGCAACTCCTCTCCATCTAACTTTGAGAGTTGGAAAGCATTGTGTTGTTTGCACTATGTTATCACATATGGGCCACTCCACAAAGCATCAAAATTTGTGTGTCTTCTAGGCTTGGCCCTATCTTCATCCCATTTCAAGACAATGTCTCCTTAAAGATTCTTGGCTTAGACTTCTTATCAAAATAATTCTTTGTTTATTGTTGGTGAGTAGTCATAGTGTGGATACCTTAATCTCTTGTCTCCTCAAGCTCCATCAACTCACATAATCTAACTTTCATGATGTCATTCTCCATCAATTGTAGCTGATAGGTGAACTCTAAAGCTAGTAACTCAAGTGAGATATAAATTCTAGATTCAGTTCCATACACAAGTGTATATGGTGAGTTCCTAATTTCTCTCTTTGGGGTGATCTTATCAACCCAAAGGGCTATGTTCAAATTGGTGTACCAAGTCCTTTGATTCTCTTCCATTTTTCTCTTTATGATCCTTATTGAATTCTTGTTTGTGGACTTAGCTAGTCTATTCCCTTGGGGGTAATAGTCAGAGGAGGTACTAAGGTATATGTCATGCTTCAAATCCCATTCACTCATCCTTGCTCCTAGAAAGGCTAATACATTATCTGAGATGATTATTGAGGGAACTCTAAATCTGGTTACTATACCTTCATAGAATTCCAGGACTAAGTTTTCATTTTCCTCCTTAAGAGATATAGCTTCCACCCATCTTGTAAAGTAATCAGTGGTAGTCAACACCCATTTGTGATCAACACTAGAAGGAGGATTGATCAGACCTATGAAATCCAAACCCCATTACATAAAGGGTTACTCAACCTAGATTCGATGAAGAGGCAAGGTAGCTATATTTTATTTTCCATAAAAAAAACACATTTTTGGGATTTCCTCACCCAATCATGGGTGTCCCTAAAAACTCTAGGCCAAAAGTATCCAGCTCTCATAACCTTAGTAGTTGTGCTTCTTGGAGCAAAGTGACCACTAGCTGGTCCATCATGGAACTCACTCAACACTTTATCAATCTGATCTAAATAAATACACCTCAACATCACACCTAAAAAATATTTTCTAAATAACACTCCATCAATAGGTACATAAGGAATGGATTGCAACCTAAAGTACCTTCTCTTGGCTCTATCAAGACTTGATGGATACTCACCAGTTTGAAGGAAATGAATCATGTCTTATGTCTATCTCCTTGTGGCTAAAGGTAAATTTACTATAGGATCATCATAAAGTGCCAAAAAAAAACTCCCTTTTCTCTTTTAAGTTTGAAGCAATATGTTCACATAGTCCTTTTCCCTTCACTAGCTTGGTTGTTTTGATCTCCACATCATACTCCATCACTTCGGTCATCCAACCTGCCCTTTTCTCATTCCAATATCTACTCAATGGAAAATATTTCACACTAGGATGAGGCAAAAAAATGTGAATCTTGTTATTGGATAACATATGTTTGAATTTCTTTAATATCCTTATAATTAAAAGCGCTTATTTCTCCACATATGTATATCTTGTCTCATAAGCTTCTAGACCTTGACTAAAAAAGGCAATAGGTTATTCCAAAATTTCCTCATTAGCTTGAGTAAGAATGGTAGAGATTACCTCTTCTTTCCCAAAATTATGCTGGTTTAAATATTTGGAGAAATTAGGACTTGTAAGGGTAAGATCTTGAGCAATGGCTTGCTTTATTTCTTCAAAATTTTCCTTCCTCTTTCTTGCCCAAGTGAATATCTCATCTTTCCTTAGCATAGATGTCAAGGGCTTGACTAGGTTAAATAAATAATGAATGAACCTTCTAATGAAATTTATCTTACTAAAGAAGCTTTGTAGACCCTTCTTATGTTTAGGTAAAGATAAATCCAAGATGACACTTACCCTTTCTAGATCAATGGATAGACCTTTTTTGGAAACAACATGTCCTAACAGTTTGCATTCATGGATAGAAAACACAGACTTATTTGGGTTTAGAGATATCCCAAACTCTCTAAAAATCTCAAAAATTTGCCTCAAGTGCTTCAAGTGATCCTTTGCTTCCTTGAAGAAACTTGTCACATCATCACGATATACCAGTAAAATGTCATTGATTAGTCCTTAGAAAGCAATATCCATTACACATTGGAAAGTAGCTCCAGAATTTGACAATACAAATGTCATCTTATTATAGGCATATGTGCCCCATTTTATGGTGAAGGTTATTATGTATTGGTCACTTTCTTTCACCAAAATTTGATTGTACCCATAATAACCATTAAGAGAAGAAATCTCTCACTGCCTGCCACCACTTGAAAAAGTTGATCCATAAAAGGGAAGGGATAATGATCTCTCAAAGAGACCCTATTCAATTCCCTAAAGGCCACACACAACTTGATCTCTCCATTCTTCTTCCTAACAGAGACTAAATTGGCCAACCAAGAATAATGTTTGATAAGAAAAATTATTTTAGACTTAATCAATTTAGTGAGCTCTTTCATCATGAGAGGCTCAATCTTGGGATTTATGGGTCTTTGTATTTTTTTTATGGGTTTGGAATTTTCATCTAGTTCTATGATATGTTGATCCAAGCTTGGATCAAAGCCCTTCAAATCACTATACTATCGTGCAAAAATATCACTAAACTCCTTGCATAGTTTAATGAAATCATGATTCTCTTGACTAGTGTATACCTTTCCAAGAGCAAGTAACTTATCTTTGAAGATATATACCATTTCATAGTTCTCTTTCTTGGATGACATGATTACCTTATCCTTCCTGAGCTGGTCATCCTCATTGAATATGCTTTCAAGAGTCACTAGGCCTTTGGGAAGCTTGTCAGACTTTAGCTAAACAATCTACCGTCTAGATTGTTGTTAAAACTTGGACTAATTCTTTGTAGATAACATAAATTCTTCTTATTTTAAGAAATATATCTACTAGTCACTATCAAAAACTTGAAAATTAGTGACATTATCTGGTATAGAAGGTCTCACAATCACCTTTAGATGAGGTTGATTCTTGTCTTCTCTTATGCTTTTTGGAATATCAAATTGAGCACCAATAGATGCCAACCTATTAGCATGCTTATTATATTCCCTTGAAATAGAAGTGATATTAAATTCTATTAAGTCTTCTAAAAGTTTCCAAAATCTATGCTTATAGGACTTGAGCAAGGATTTCTTGGTCAAATTCTATCCTCTAACTTGATTGACAATGAGCTCGCTATCACCAAACACTTGAAATTATTTGACACCTCGTTTCATTTCCCACTCGAGGCCATGAATAATGGCCTCATATTTAGCTACATTATAAGAATAAGAGAACTAAAATCTAAATGTTTAAAAATACCTTTCTTTTGAAGGTGAAACCAACATAGTTCCACCACCTGTCCCAATCTTGTTTCTAGACCCATCAAATAAAATCTATCACAAGCCATTAACATCTTGATTTGACTTCATCAAATTGGGAATAAAAGAGTCCTTCTCATGTATATAATAAACTCCAATACTATATTCCTTAATAAAATTTTAAGCATTGTGTACATAATTGTCATCTCCCCACTCATCTAGGAACAAATCAGAAACTCCTTCAAGGGAAGATTAATCAATGTGAAACTCCTCTTCATCAATGACATCATATTTAACATTTTATACCTTTGGTGAATATGGTTCCTATTTATCCCTATGAATAGGTTTTAACTCAATCTTTAAATTAGTGCCATATTTTGTTCTAAGCACCATGTAGGACCAATTAGTTGTCAAGTATCCACCTATCTTGAATGTAAAGTCTCTTGATAAGAAAAGAGCAAAATAGGGAGGTAAAACTGATAACACCACATCATGATGAATTGAAAAGGTAGTAAAAACATGAAGGATCAAGTTCAAACATTTCAAAACCCCCAAAGTCTTGGCTGGTGATCCATCCAATTACAAAAATCCTTTAGTCATTGGCTCGTATTTGATGCCTAGCTTATCTGCTATGCATGTAGTCATAACTGATGTGCTTTCTCCACTATCTATGATGAAATTATTAACTAATAAATAACCAATAATTAAATATAGGTATAAATGAGGAGTATTTTCATATTTCTTCAGCTGGCCATCTATAGATTGAGTTCTATTGACCAAAACCACATTGTCACTTCTAGATGGGCCAGCTTGTGTACCCAGTCCATGTAATTACTTTAAGGGAATATTTGTATACCCTAGTAATAATATATAATCCCATAATGATATGTTCATATGAAACTTATTCATCTATTCCATAACATTAATGGAATGATTACTTACCTTGGGGTTCTCTTTATGAGCATTTGCACCTTGTGATGTACCTTGTGGAGACAAGGTTGTAACATCTGTCCTAAAATTTAGAAACCTCTCATTTTATTATGATTTAGGATATTAATTAGGACATCCTCCCATTTTAGCTAATTTATGAGTCAAAAAAATTCTTTTATTCATTCCTTGAACTTCTTTAATGGCCCTTTTCTTTGATCTAGTGTTGGTAGCCACACTAGCATTCTAATTACTTGTATTACCCACATAATTAATGGCACAAAACTCACCTTAAAAATGATTCCTGAGAATGTAATTAGACTAAATATGTCTACTCTCTATCCTAAATTACATTGGAATATTATAAAAATTTAAAATTGAGATGTTTTATCACCTTGTGTAGTCATCCCTTGATTTTGCATCTCACTGGCATAAGCAACTTGTTCTTGACCATGTTCAGAAGATGGATAATTAGGATATTATTAGACCAAAATATTATAAATGGGAACAATGGATTTTGAAGATGAAGGAACATTATGATTATATCTTTGATAAGGTTTTACATGGGTTATTTGACCTTATCCTTGTGTATTACCTTGAAAATGAGGTTTGTTTGTTTGTCCAAACTGATTATAGGATTGATATGGCTTGTTCCCTTGGGCTTGTGGTCTTTTGAGAGTAACTAATTAATTTGTAACACTTTTAATCATTATTTTAACTTCATGGATTTCATTGGTAGAGGAAATGGCATATTTTTATTGACCAGGCAAAAGAGCTAAAGTGGGCAATGCACTTTGATTAGGAGAATGCAAATCAAGGAATAATGGCATTGGAAGTCTAAGAGATATATTTCTTGATTGGAAATGAAAATTATCAGTATTTATGGCTATTTCATAGGTATTAATAAGTGTGTTTCCACCCATATACTTAATCATCATGGTAATGTCACTATTCAACACTTTCAAGTAGTATAAAAATGCATAATTTACATTTGGCCTCACAAGTATTAGGATTCTATCCCAAGTTTTTTGAAACATAGTATTGAAATCCTACATGAAATCATGTGGTTCCCTCTTTATTGTGGTCAAATTCTTAGATAGATATAAGTTATCACTCTTTTCCCCAAACCTATCAGTCAATAGGGTCCCCAACTCATCCCAAGAGCCAATAGAATTTATAGGTAGAGTCCCATACCAAACCAATTCTTTTTTGAAAGACAAAGCCAAAAACCTAATAGCTACATTTTCTTGGGTAATATTATGTATATTACAAAAAATTTCTATATTCGTGATATGTTGAATGGTAGTAATAATACTATCCCCACTAAAATATGGGATACTTTTGAGAGTAGCTCCTAGAATTTGATAATATTGGGCAAGATGAAAGGGAGATGCCCCCTAAAAAGGCACAAGAAGTTGTCTTCTATCCATATTTGGAATATTACTATAGACATTAGCAACAGTATGAAACACAAATTTGGAAGGTTTAACAATAAACCTGCACCTTTTAGTGGAATATGGAGCTAATCCACAAACTCAAAAGGTGCACCTTTAACAACAGACCTAGTGGTCACCTTTGGAATGGAAAGAAGGGTTGATCATCAACCAAAAACTTTCAATTTTAAATGGATTCACTAGGTAGTGAATGTAGATGCTTCTTTATCTACAACTCTGTCAAGACCAACACCAATCTTGAATAATCTTCTAGGACTTAGAGGTCCCACCGGGCATGGAAAAAATTATTGATGCTTGGATTTGCACCCTTGATAAGATGTTGAACTCTCCTCATCCAAGTGGAGAAATGGAATCATATCTCTTACTATGGGTGATAATTCTATTGAGATGAATCTCTATTTTATGGGCTAGCTCCCCTTGATGCATCTTTGAAGTTCTTTTAAACTAACCACTATGTATGAAAAGAGAGAAAGAAAAGAACTATGAAAACAAGTGGTGATGCACCAATATTTAATATCCTCTCACTTAACTAAAAATACTAATTAAATTCTAATGAAGTTTCTTCACACAAAACTCACAGATCTTTGTGCATTATCACATCAATGTTTCACATGCTAGATTCAAGAAGATATTCAACATTCAGGAGAGTAATAGACAATTCTAAGAAAGAATATAGTCCTAAACCACTTCTAAAATATCTATACAGTTATAAAAGAACACTAAAAAGGACTTTTAACAATACTCTTTTTGCACATTTGTTAGGAAATCTAGGATAAAAGGTTAGGAAAGATAATTTCACTAAACAAGAACAACATGATTTGGACCAATACATAATAATGTAGCATGTGAGTGGCAAATGGATTGTATTATTTTTTCAAGAGTTACCAGTAAAAATCAAGATAGAGTTTCATTATAACCAGTAGAGGCCTCATAATGAATCTAAAGAATACATATATAGCCTTGAGAAAGAGGTCAAGCAAAGGGAAGTCTAAAAATAATTCAGACATGTGTCAAATTGAAATTAGAATAGTTATGCTACATTCTATAAGATGTTCTCATTACAGTTACACTAACATAATTAAGATATTATAAGCTATGTTTTGACATAAATTAATCCATTGGTTGTAGGTTTGTTTGGATGCGAGCTATTCTTTATTGTCTTGTCGAGCTATGAAATGGTGCAACAACTTGAACTGTCAACCTACTATTTTTTCTTGAGGTGCACTAGATGCTCATGATTCATTACATTTGTAATTTCCACATTTCTCTTCCCATACTTTTGTTTTACCTCTAACATTTATTCCTTGTATCTTAAGCTTGATGTTTTGTAGGTCATCACCTTGGGTATTTTATTTATACTTCTTGTCTTTCACATTCTCTTTGGACAAGTTTTTTGAAAGAATCATTTGAACAAAAAGTTTGAAGGAATTCTTTCTTTTGGACTTAAGATTTTCTCTTTATGCATTTATTACTTTGGAAAAATTGTCCAAAGGAATTCCTTTAGCTTTTATGCTAAGTTCCCTCCATAAAAATAAAAGTGACCTTTGGCTTTGTGCAAATGTCTCTTCAAAAAAATGTAAGTGACCCTTCAGACTTCCTAAAGATACCCTTCATAAAACTATCATATACCCTTCAAAAGATTGAAAATGATCATTTCAACTTTTCTATTTGGTCTACCTTTTGCAAAAATAATCTTTTAGACTTAAAAACCTCTTTGGGAAAGTTGTCAAGACTTACCTTTTAGAACTTTGAAATAACCCTTCAAGAATTTTGAAATGGTTCACCTTTTCCCTGAAACAATCCTTCAAACTTTTTGAAAAATTCCCTTTGGGAATTTGAAAGTGTCCTTCAAGAAAAATGAAATGATCTTTTGAAGAAAGCATGTGACCCTTCAGAAAGGCAAGTGTTCTTTCAGAAAAGTTGCCTTTCAAGAATTTTTAAATGGTCCTTTGGGATTTTGCAAGTGACCCTCCAGATTTTTTGAAATGCCCTTGAAATATTTGTAAGTGACCATTTTGAAAGAAAAAACCACCCTTCAATAAATTTAAACTGAGCCAAAGTGTCCTTAAAAAAAATGAAGTGTCCCTTTGGAAGGAAACATGCCCTTCAAAATACTTGTCTGGGCCATTATTTATGAGAAAGTGTCCTTCGAGAAAGTTGTAACTTACCCTTTATAAGAATTTGATTGAATGAAAAGTCTGAGAAATAACACTTAGAAAAGGACCAAAGAAAAATTTCCAAAATAATTCATTTCAAAGGACTTAACCAAAGGACTAAAGAACAAATCTATCAAAAGGAAAACACTTGGGTATTTTACATGTAAAAGACTTCCGCTTTGTATAAGAACACTTCTTCTTAATGAAACCTGCATACTAGTCTTGGACAAAGGTATAAAATTAGACATTTTTTTCCAAAAAGGGGTGCCCAATTTTGGCTTGAAATGGAAAAATTTTGTTAAAACTTTGTTCACATGATTAGTTCCATCAAAAACACTAAAACCTAAGATAGACTTGTGGGAAGTGGACTATATATAGGGTTTTACCTTATGACTATAGATTTCCTATTTAAATCCCTTCCCCTCTTCTGTTTCCATGCTATTGGTGTATAATAAGTTGGATATTTTAATTTTCCAATTATTTATCATTCTTACCAACCCTCTCAATCATCTATTCTTGTATCTACAACCATGTTTTTTCTCCATTAAGTGTGAATATCTAAGCTACCAGCTTACTCAAGAAGAGTGAACCTTTAGGTGAATGACTATGTGTTATAGGCCTTGGTCTCAAGTGAATTGACCTTCCTTGAATATTTATAAGACTAATTTCAACATTAAACTTGTTCAAATCATACCTTGCGGTTGTATCCTTATCAAGACTGGTCATAGGACTCCTATTGTTGACTATGTTTTCTATGTTTCTCGTTCAAAGGTAACCCCTGTAGGTCATCATGCATGTTATAACCTTTACTATATTGTTTTAGTAACTTATAAAGTTTTTATTGACCATACCAACTCATTTACATACCTTTATATAATTATAACCATTTTTTTCTAGCTTATTGCCACCTCTCAGTCAACTACAGTTAACTATGTTCTAACAATATGAGGTATTGTAGACATAAACTATCCTTGTAATCATTTTTGCATGAGTTTTTATCCCTATATAATTCTTAAAATCATCCATCATTAGAAAATATTGGTGTCTCCATATGTAAACTCACTTCAAATATGATATACTATTTCACAATCAACTGTAAGTGAGTTCTTTCATGGGAAAGGACACTTGTAGGTGTAGATTAGATTCCAAATGGTTCATATCAACCTATCTTTATTACTATTATTCTCCTTGATATTCTTTTTGACTTGATAAGTTCATTCAGTCATGAAGATATGTTTCACTTGCAACCTTGGGTGTAGGGATCTCTTTGGTATTCAAATCCTATAGTTGTCACTATTTAAATTTAGTGAACACAAGTACATATTTGAGCCTTTCAACAACCACCTTCCACTAAACATACACCCTCTTAATTTTTCAAGGTTATTATACTATGTGTAGGCTATACGTTAAATGATTTTGTATGCACTAAAACTCTTTTCAACATTGTCATGGGCCATCATCAAAATGCCTAGGTGATCTATTTTGAGATTTTAAGGATTTTGTCCCTAATATAGTCATCCAACCTTAGAGATAACTTCTTCAGACATCTAATAAATATAGAATTTTAGACATTATTTTAATTATATACACAAAATAATATCATTTTAATAAGGTTTTCTCATGTTCAATCTTCTACGTACAAGTACCTTCATATCTATGTGGTGCCACCTATAGGTGGGCATCTTCATGTATAGGTAGTGACGATGAGTAAGTTGGAAGTATGTATGTTTTATGAGATTAAAATGAGTTTTTAAATTCCTAAAATATTACAAATAGACTCTTTTCACTATAAATAACCTTACTCAGCTTAGACACTCCCTCTCAATGTGGTTGATCCTCATGAGGTACCTATAGGTGTTATTTATTTTATAGACATATAATAAATGTAGAATTGGAGTAATGTGCATAGTTAATGACATCATTAAAAAACTTATAATCATTACCATTTAATCAAAAATGTGTTTATCACTATGAATATATTTAAAATAAATTCAAAACCTCTACTCTAATGTGATATCCTTCTATATATGCTAACATAGTTACAAACTAAGTAGTGGTAGTTGAGTGACTGGTTTGTATGGTGCATGAATTTTTAACCAATATTGTATCTTATCTAAATGTTTATATGGTATATATTCATATATTAATGACTTTAAACAAGTTTAAATACATTCATTACACCTCTATGAGCACATTAGAAGGTTTCATATACATAACTGGAAATGAAAGTGGATAGAAAGGTAACTATGAGTATGACATGACTGAATGTTGTACGAGCATACATTAAATGGATATTATTATTATGGAATTAAAACATTTAAATCATAATATCCCATTCACATTAATATGTTCTAGAGAATCCAACATTATGCAAGTCATGAACTTGACTGTAACATCACCTAGAACATCAACTTTCAAATAGAACTAATTAGCCCATGAGATCTTTGTCAAACATGAAAATAAACATGCAAAGAATGAGATTAGATATTAAACATCACATATAATAATATCACTAACTATATTATATGGATCTACCCAAATAATAGAAAAACTTGTAGGGTGTGGGGTTCAGTTTTAAAAAAACATATTAAACTTGTAAAGGATGGTTCATAAATCACAAGTTACCAATCCTTGAAATATTTTTATGAAATTGAATTTAAATTATTTTAATATCATCCCAAAAATTATTTTTACTTATAAGTTCTCCAACTGGTCATATCAACCAAAACCCCATTGACTAGTTCTATATGCCTAAACAGGAGATGAAAGAGTAAAATGGTTTTGGCTCAAATTTGGCACTAATATAATATGTAAATCATGTTAATTAGTCTAAGTAATATTAATATACATTACATAAACTTCACCCATGTGTGACACTCTCTCTCATGGGTCGTTCAAGTTTGAAACTCCTTCATTGCAGTTGTTTTCCTGATTTTCATTTAGGAAACCTACATGTTTTAAATGGATTGACATTATTAACAAGTAATCTGACATATTGGATGTTGGAAACTAAAATATTACTCTTGGAAACCTTAAAAACCTTTCCACTTTCATATATGATCCTAAAATTACCCTAAAGTGACTCAAGTTGAAATAAGATCTAATTAAACCATGACCAAGGCAAAATTAACATTAAATTACATCAAATGAGAACCAAAACACCCTATGAAGCTATATTATACCTCTAGTAAGTTTTTGGATATAGGGGTCTTGACCAATTTTGACTTGTGATCAAAATGGCCAATATCTTTGACGATTTCCCAAGGGTGGTATGCTTGATATACCAAGACCAATTTCCTAATCTTATCTATTGGGCCATTGAATCACATGTACACATATTTGACATGAAAATTTCCTTTAAAAACACATAAAACATAAGAAAACTAACAATAAGGAACACACAAGCTAAAAAACTAAGCAATATCACACTTGTGCTTCATGAGAACCTATGTAAGACACACACATAAACTAAGCTAACTAATTCAAACACTGACTAACCTAGAAAGAAAACTTCCTCCAAGATCAAAGGGGAATTTTTAAACCTCTCTTGTTTCATGACATGAATAATTTAATGAGACATGAAACCTTTTTACCCTTGTCATAGATGGCTCCATATTCTTCATGGTGTTTTCCATCTTCATTGCCCTGATGTTCAATGGGAACCAAGTAGCTTCAAACAAGCTATCTATGGAAATGAACTCTTATTGAATCCAAATAGCCCCAAATATCTCATATGGATCCTCAAATATAAAATCCAATGGTTTTTAAACAAGTATTTTATGTTTATTTTCCATAGTGTTCTCAATAAGATTGGGTTTTTCTTCAGTTGCAAGTTATTCAAGCTCATCAAGGAGCTCTACATAGTCTACCCAATCTTGGTCATTGTCTTGCATGGAAAAATCTTTCTCCACCTTATTAATTACTTAAACCTTAACATGGAAAAGATCTTCAAGATCTTGAAAGGGATCCATTTTTTGTTTCCATTCATCGTTATCTTCTTTATTTTCTAAGACCACCACCTCTTGAGTCATCTCTTATTGACGTATGAGGTCATCAAGTTAATGTTATTCATGTTCCAATTTATATGAGGGTGATTAAAAATTAGATAGAGGTATTGAGTCATATATAATAACTATGACTTTTACCTTTGTCTCATGAGACTCTTTTAGGACTACAACTTCTTGAGGAGCGACTTGACCTTCATCCTTGATAGTACATTCAACTTCATACTTGAGATGGTCATCCATAGCTTCATGATCATATATGTAGTCTTATTTAATTAATTCTCTTTTCAAGTCTTATCGACATTGTTCATGGATAGATACAAATTAATCTTCAATATCTTTCTCTTAATTCAAGAAAGTACAGTTGTATTTGTGTTCACCAATGGGAGCCCTTATGTTGATTTCTTCCTCATAGTCACTCATGACATCTTCTTGGGTAGTTATGGCTTGATCTTTTTCCTCCTCATTTTCATGACTCAAAATGGGTTCCTTTTTAAGAAGGGGTGATATGGAAGATTTATAGATAGGCTAATGAGATGGATATGTAAAATGGGGTGTGGTAGAGGGCTTATGAATGGAAAATGGAGTGTGAGGGGTAGTATAGGGCCTGTTAATGATTTTAAGAAAGCGGATCGCACTAGTAAGCTCATGGGGAGGTTATTTTTTGGGTTTATTAGAATGAATAACACCTACATAAGTAGGGGTTACATCTTGACAATAGATTTATTCAAATTATTCAATAAAATCATGTTCATTTTTGAGATCTTTATACTCCCACATACTTAGTCTATCTATTTAGTATTGAAGGCACTTCTTTGCCAAGTCCATTTATTCATCAATCTCCCATTGGAATTCATCTTCAAAAACCTCCCATTCACTCATCCATATTTGGAAAAAAATTCTTAACCATTCCATGAGATGATTTGGAAGCTCATAAAACTCATCATCCCATGTTACCATATTACCTTCATTATCTATCAACTCTAGTAGGAGTACCAAGAAAGATTGGACATGAGGTGGGGATAAAGAAGGAAGAGGAGAATAATGAAGAGGATGAATACCAGCTCTAATTTTTTGTATTTAAATATCTAAAAGTTTATTTATTTCATCTTGATACCTTGATCTAGAATCCATAGAAACATCTTGTTGGGTTTAATAGGCATCATGGAATTATTGGTGGGGATCAAATTGGGGTTGTTAGGAAGGAATTTATTGATAAGGTTCTTGGTATCCTTCTTCATAGGGATGTTTAATAACATAGTTTCCATATGGAGAGGGAAATGGAGGAATATATGGATGTCATGGCTTATAAGATTTTTAATCCATTTTGATAGGACAGTTTAGGAATAAAATTTGGTTCATAGCAAGGCTAACAATGAGTCTCATGTTAGGGGTATTCACCATAGCTATTCATATAAACCTCAAATGTTAGATGAGATAGAAAAACTTATCAAAATATTTAATGAGATATACCTAGGTTGATTATAATAAAAAGTTATCATTTAGATTTTCCACTGGTGTTTGCATCCAAACATTGATTAGAGGAAAGACACAATAAAAATCTTTCCACTCTCTTGGTCTTTGGTCCCACCGAGCATTCCAAAAATATTGAAACCAAATATTTCATCCTAGGATAGGGTGTTTAATCCTCTTTTATATTTGGGCAACATGGGAACACTTCCAGGTATGTGGGTATACCTATAGTGTAAGTGAGCCTCTAGGTTTACGAGTTATCTCCATGAATGTATTTTGAAATGCTTATCACCTAAACTAGTACTTGCTTGTAGGGAAAATAATTAGAATTTTGCATGAAATGAATCTAATCTAAGGGGGTGATACACCAAGATTATTTCCATATGACCACTATACATCCTGCACTAAGAAATAAGTCATACAAGCTAAAATTAAAGTCCTAAGAGATTATAACATGCGTATTTCAATATGGAGGTGAGATACATGAAATATATCCAAGGTAAGTGAACCATAGGATAGTTTATGACACTAAGGCTCATTATACATTTAAAATACATACCCATACATTTGACATTGCATAAACATGAGAGGATAAGGGAAGACATGATAGAAGATTATCACTTTGCATCACCATACATCACTTTTCACACTTAGATAAAAGTTTATGAATTAAAAACTAAACTTGGATTAATTATTCAAAGGAAAAATACAATGTCATTCTAGTATGTCTTCACCATACATGGAGTGGAATTATATTACAAAGTCCAAAATGGTAGCTACTTATAGAGCTTGAGAGAGAAGAGGAGACAAAAAAGTCCAAAGTTTACTTATAACACTTTTCATGTTGAGAGAAGGAGTTACACTTATATTATAATGATTATGAGATAGGAAATAAAAGTTCTAATAGGATAAATGGTCCTCCAAGTCATGAGACTCATGAAATGTGGTGTAGGAGTTCTCATTCTGCAAAATAAAACTACCTTCATCAATTAGCCCATTTCGAGCATCTCACAACTAACTAGGGATATATCTCATGATTAAACTAAGAGAGAGAGGTTGAAAAAATTATTCCCTGTGCATTGGTTACATCCCTAATCATTTGTATTCTTTTGAAAGAGATCCATCATTACCTATAGTCAAAGAAACTTCATTTCCACTCACCCCTCACACTTAGCCTCAAAATTGGCTCTAATTTTCCATGAAAATCTATAAAATGGAGTGAGTGAAACTTAAAAAGATCCTACATTGCCTTATATTTCTTAGGTACACCTTAAATAGTCTCCCACATGAAGTTTTCACACTTTTCCTATTTTTCTCACTTTTCAAGTTTTGACTGGCTGAGATGAAGGTGATGGTATAAATAATTAGGAGTTTTTATGGATCATTAAATTATCATATAGAATTATATGTCCTGAAACTTCCCCCAATTTTTTTGCATCCTTTGAAACTCTCTAAAACCTACAAAACACCACAAAAAATTAAAAAAAAAAATATAATTTCCCTCTTATTCATACAAGTAGGGAACACCTCATGTAAATAGGAAAGGCCTCTGGAGAGTCCTTTTTATCATCCAATCTCATTAATAATCGTTCTAGTCAATTAGGATATCTCTCCATCTTCATTTTCCCAATTGGGTAATTTCCAAGGGTTTGTAAGGGTTTTAAACCATTTACACCTTTAAGGATTGTTCATAAATATTTGAGATTAGATAGATGAACTAATGCCATAAAATATTTGTTCATGACCTTCTTGAACTTATCCTAGCCCTTTGATTTTCCATGCAAAGTATCAAAGGAGATGTGAGCACTTCATATTTCTTACTTGAGCCTTTCCTTCCATTTATAGAGGCTTGATGCGGTCCTAAGATAAAAGTGGCTTTTCTTGTGAATTATTATGAATAAAAATAGTTTATACATACCTGATAAATCCATATAAACATGTGCAAATTGATTATAATGATCATATCATG
Source organism: Torreya grandis (assembly GCA_037957365.1). Taxonomy (NCBI): domain Eukaryota; kingdom Viridiplantae; phylum Streptophyta; class Pinopsida; order Cupressales; family Taxaceae; genus Torreya; species Torreya grandis. Next base: position 926,610 of record JARHVA010005011.1, on the reverse strand, counting down.
TTAGAAGTTAAAGTGACTCTCTAGTTGGTCTTTAGGTCTATTCAAGGCCATGTAGGCTTTTCTGTATACTCAAGGGTTAAGAACAATTTTTTTGAGATTATTAATTATGTGAAAGGTTTCTAATTTTTTCCTATTCATGATACATATTTTAAAACCTCCATGAATGTTTCTAAAAATCCTCAACTATCCTTCTTATTTCCATTCTCCAAGACTTCAGGGTTTGTACTCTAGGGAGATACCCTCTATCTAAGACAAAATAGATGGTACTTCCCCTATTTAATAAAAAAATAGACATTATATGGGATTATAAAAGTGAAATATATGTTCTATTCCAATTTCCATCCTTTTTACACATTATTAAATCCCTCAAAATCACTAAAACCTAAGACAAACTTATGGGGAGTAGGTTGTATAAAGGTTTTACGTTATGATTGTAGATTTCCTGATTAGATCCCTTCCCCTCCCATGTTTCCATGATATTGGTGTATAATATGATTTTTATTATCATTTTGAAAGTGTCTATCATGATTACAAACCCTCTCAATCATATATGTTTACATCTTCAACCATGTTTTTGCTCCATTAGGTATGGCTGTCTAAACTACCTGCTTACTCCGGAAAAGTAAGCATGTAGGTAAATGCTTATGTATTATAGACCCTAGTATCAAGTGCATTAACCTTACATGAATATTTTAAAAACTAATTTCATCATTTTACTTGTTTTACTTATACTTTAAGTTTGTATCCTTATCAAGACTGGTCATATGACTCCTTTTTCTAACTGTGTTTTCTATGTTTCTCCTTCAAAGGTCACCCCTTTAAGTGGTCATGCACGTTTTAACCTTGAGTATAGTGTTTAAAGACCTTATAAAGGTTTTATTAACCATAATAATTCATTTCCATACCAATCCAATTCATGCCCATACCTTGAGATAATTCTAACTACTTTGTTCTAGCTTGTTGTCACCTCTCAGTCAACTATAGTTGATTGTGTTATAATAATACGAGGTATTGTAGACATAAACTATCCTTGGAATCATTTTTAGATTATTTTTTATCCTCATAGTGATATTATAATCATCCATCCTTAAAAAATACTAGTGTCTCTATATATAAACTCACCTCATAGATGATACAAGATTTCACAGTCAGTTGTATATGAGTTGTTTTAGGGGAAAGGACACTTGTAGGTGTAGATTAGACTCTAAATGGTTCATATCAACCTCTCTTAAGGTTATTATAATATGTGGAGGCTAAAAGGTAAATGATTCTAGATGAACTAAATCACTTTGAAACATTTATGTGGGGCTTTATCAGAATACCTAGGTGCTCTATTTTGAGATTTTAGGGATGTTCTCCCTAATACAATCATCCAACCATAGAGATAACTACCTAAGACTTCTAGTCAATCTAGTGGTTCAAACATTATTTTCATGATCTACAAAACATATTATGATTTTAATAAGGTTTTCTCATGTTCAATATTATCTGTACAAGTACCTTCATATCTCTATCATGCCACTTGTAGGTGGGCATCCTCATATACAGGCAGTGAGGATGAGTAAGTTGGTAGTATGTATGGTTTGTGATATTCAAATGAGTTTTGAACTTTATAAAAGATTATAAATATAATATTTTCATTATAAATAACCTTTCTCAACTCAAGCACTCCATCTCAACATTTTTTGTCCTCATGAGGTACCTTTAGGTGTACTTTGATTTGTAAACTTGCAGTAAATGTAGAATTGGAGCAATGTGCATGGTGAATGACCTCATGAAGAAAATGTAAAATCCTTACCAATTACTCAAATGGGTTTTTATCACTATGAATATCTTGAAAAAAGTTTCAAAACCTCTATTTCAACATGATATCCTATTAAAGATGATAAAATAATTACAGACCAAGCTGTGGTAGTTGAGTGATTGGTTTATATGGTGCATGAATTTGTAGCCAATATTGTATCTTATCCAAATGTTCAAATGGAATATATTCATATATTTATGACTTTAAAATTTTTTAAATACCTTAATTACACCTCCATGAGCATAGTATACAAGCTTCATATACATGACTACAAAATGAAAGTGGATAGAGAGCCAATTGTGAGTATGACATGACTAAATGTTTGATCAAAGCATGATGTTGTAAGACCAAACATGGAAGGGAGGTGATTATTATGGAATTTAAACATTGAATAATTCATATCCCATTGACATGAATACATTTCATAGAATCTAAACTTATGCAAGTAGTAAACTTAACTGCAACTTCACCTAGAACATCAACTTGCAAACTAAACTAATTAGTCCATGATATCTTTGTAAAACATGAAAATAAGAATTGAAAACATGAGAAGAGATAGTAAAAATAATTTTAAATCAATATCACCAACTTGATTGTAGGGATCTACCCAAACAATAGTAAAATTTGTAGGGTGTGGGGTTCAATAAGCCAAAAAACATAGTGAACTTGTACAGGGTGTTTAATAAAGCACAAGTGACCAGTATTTAAAATATTGTTATTAAAATGAATTGAATCAAATTTAATATCACCATAAAAATTTTTGACCTAGATGTTCTCCAACTATTTGTACCAACCAAATACCCATTGACTAGTTTTGTATGCCTAGAAAGGAGATGATGGAGTAAAATGGCTTTAAATAAAATTTAGAGATTAAAAATTAATTAAATCATGGAAATTAGTATAAATAATTTTAAGATACATTACATTACCATATCCCACATGTCACTATCTTTCATGGGTCATTCAAGTTTCAAACTCCTTCTTTTGTAGTTATTTTCTTGATTTTCAGTTAGGGAACCTACAAGTTTTAGATAGACTAACATTATTGACATTTAATTTGAATTCATGGACATTTGGAATTAAAATAAGACACTTTGACACCTTGAAAACCATGCCACTTTCATATATTACCCAAAAATGATCCCTAAGTGACTCAAGTTGACATAAGACCTAATTAAACCATGAAAAAGGATAAAGTAGCATTAAATTACATCAAATGAGAAAAAAAAAACCCTGTGACAATATATTATACCTTTATTAAGTTATTAACTATAAAGGGGTTGATCCATTTTGACTTGTGGTCAAAATTGTCAACATTGACTATGTCTTAAAATTTATTTTTCTATCGATTATTAAAAAAATTGGTTATGGTAGTCACTCACACATGCACAAAAATCATGGAAGAATAAATTATAACATTAAAATCCTAGGTTACTTAGTTAACCAATAAGATTTATGGACTGAATCAATAGAATAGGCTTATCCTCAATAAGTTGCAGAAAAGGTCTTCTTCAGAGAGTAATTCCTCTTCTCTACACACATCACATGGGCCTAAGTTGGAATTTTCATGATTTAATGGTAAAAATCCTACTAAATGGATATATTGAGTATAATAATTATTTAAACTTCACAATACTTATTATATTAACAAAATCCCAATTTTTTCCTCACTTGGAATAAGAAGCACTTCAATGGTATCATTGGTATCTCAAGTCGAATGATGAACCTGATTGGAAAACCTTTGTATCCTTACTTTTGGGCACATTTGGTCCTTTGGGATTTGAGTACTATTAGAGGTTTAATTTTCACCCTTGGAGTAGGTTTTGTTTAACTACGCTTATAAAATTGGGACAATCTCAAGCTATGGGTAACCTATGTTGGGACCAAACCTTTGGAGAAGGCTAGCTTCCTCTTGATGCTCACCTAAGAATAATTATAAACTAATGTTTTATAGGAAAATGGTTAGAGAGATGATAAGGGTTCCCAATAAAAATAAAAGGGTGATGCACCAAAGATGAATGGATACTCACATAAGTTTGAACACACACTGGATTGGTTGAAGCACAAATATGGATGACCCAATCTCACAATCTCACCAATTGCATAAATATTTCACTATGTCACTATTTAAAGCCTTTAAATAATATAGGAAAGTAAAGTTGTATAAATATTCTTCTTTAGAGAATATTTTTTCTTTTCCACACACATCATGTGAGCCTAAGTTGGTCTTTTCATGATTCAATGGTATAAATCATACTAAATGGACATATCGAGAAAAATAATTCTTTAAACTTCACAATACTTATTTTTTCAACAAAATCCCAATTGCTTCTTTTCACTTGGAACAAGAAGCACTTCAATGGCATCTCAAGTCAAATGATGAATCTGATTGGAAAACCTTTGCATCTTTACTTCTAGGTAGGTTTGGTCCTTTGGCATTTGAGGGATGTTATAGGCTTAATTTTCACCCTTAGATAGGGTTTTTTTAGGCTCTATCCATCTAATCTTATAAAATTGGGACAATCCCAAGTTGCGGGTAGCCTAATTTGGGACTAAACCTCCAGAGAAGTTTGGCTTCCTCTCGATGCTCACCTAAGACTAATGCTAAAATAATGTTTCATGGGAAAAGGGTTAGAAAGATGATAATGGATCCTAAGAAAGCTAAAATGGTGATGCATCAAATTTGAATGTACACTCATATAAGTTTAAACACACACTAGATTGGCAAAAGGACAACTATGTCTTACTAAATCTCACAATATCACCAATTACATAAATATTAAATGAAAGAGTTTATAAATAGAAAACTAATCCAGACCTATAATTTAGCTTTAAAATACCTTTGAAGAGGCAAGCAAAAGGAGAGAAAACTAGGAAGAATCTCTATCACAAATTTACCATACACAAGCATGTTAAACATTAATTAAACATAAGAGACAGGAAAATAGTTGATCCTTTTTCTTCAAAAGGTAGTTCTTATAATATTTTATTAGGGTTTAGCCTTATCAAATAAGTACACTGTTTTAAGTGTCTTGATGAATTCCTTGCATCAAAAATAAAAATGCTAAATTATAAAAAAGTTGAGCCCCCTACAAAGGGAATTAGACCATGATATATAAAAGAAGAGAGGCAACTAAAAAGAACACCTACCCTAGGTTATTAAATGCACACAAGCTACCACCTTTTTCCCTTTAGATAATGGAAACATTACCATTATTTTGATCACTTTGAATGTTATATATGTCTTATTGAGTGAGATGGTCCCCAAAGGCCTTGAAACTACATTAAATGCTCCTAACCTCAGTTCCCAATACTAGATCTTTTCTTTGATCTTTCACGCCAAATCTCACTTGAAGAAAACATCTCATACTAATGGAGCTGACTAGATCATAACTCAATACCTTTTAGGTGGTTACTTGTTGAGACTACAACCATGTTAAAGTTTGAATATTATTCACATTAATTATATCTCTGCTTTATCTTCATGTTTTGGATCATAAGTCTATCTATAGGTGGAAAACCAATTTAGGACAATTGGTTTTCCTATAGCTTCCATATTAGTACAAACCTATAGATTATAAATTACTTATCTATATTGTAATAGGTCCAAATAAACCTATCCCTTTCTAAACAAGAATCAAAACCCATATATACATATGCAAATCCTCCTAAAAATTGTGAATGTTATAGTATAAACAAGTCCACCAGAGCAAAAATACAAACCTAAGTTCCATATTTTAACCTTAATGGTGATTAGTATATGTTCTTTACATCTCACTATATTACCTAAACCACTCTACAACATTTGAAATATCTCTAATGGTGTGAGAAGAATCTATAAAACCCTATGTTTCATAGTCAAAAATAGCTTCCCAACTGTCACTGAGAATCTTGGGCCTATCTTTAGTCTAATTGGTTGTCAAAAACTATCTTGGTTCAATAACAAGTTGACTCAACTCACTCCAATAATTTCAATTTGTATGAAGGCCTGTGGGTCATCAATTTATTTCCATTGAAACATGTCCTTGATAGTTGTCACACATACATTCATCCTTTATATTCATTAACTCTTTGTCCACCACTTGTCATTAAATCCAGATGTATGATGTAATGCAAACTATTGATTTGTCAAGACCTACTATTTGAAAACCAATAGCTATTTCATGGTCTTAAATATTGCATCTTCAATCCCATTAAATGATGTTCATGTGACTATTATTGATGGTTGTGTGACCATAAAATTTAATATCAATAAGATTATCTCATTTTGTCCTTAAATTTGACATTAGTGTGAACGTCTCATATTTTAAGTCTATTTTCAAAGGCTCATAACTTAAAGATAAAAATTCATAGAGGCCTAAAATTTTTAGGGGATGTTCCTTAGGTCAACAAGGACAAGCCCATATGATCCACTGGTCTCAGGAGCTTTACAAGTGAAGATATTGAATACTCAAGGTGAGCAATCCATATCCATTCCATTGTGACATCTAGGTGATGATCGAGCTCTTTTGGCTAAGTATGGGAAACATAGTTAAAACAAACTAAAGAGCCAACTTTGCACATGCATAAATTCATTTATGCTTTGGTGGAGGACATAAAATTTGATGCCTATGATCTTGGAATAAAAGTGAATGAATCCATATGACCAATTCTTCTTGAATCATCTACATGTGTGAAATCTAACCTCAACAAGCTTCCTAATTGTGCTTTCTATGTGCTTTATCAAATCATGTTACATATTTTTATGTGGGCCAAAAATGAACAACATCTTTGGTGACTCGCAGGGAAGCATGCCTACTATGCTTTGAGAACCTAGATTATTGTCTTATCCAATCTGTTGGTTATAGAGTCAATAGATTATGTAACTGATTTGAGCCTCTCTTGAAGCAAAAAAGTTCAAAATAAATAAAATGCAACAAAATACCTGAGTCATTTTGAAAAAATGAACAATAGAACATAAAATCAAAGTGCACAAAGCACTTAGAGGAAAGAAAAAACTATTCTACTATGTATAATATGTTACAATGGGTGAAATACTTTTCTAATAATAGGGCTTCAAATGAATTTCATTGACTGCGATGGGTATTACTTCTCCATCCAATTGGTCAAGCTAAAAATCATTATGTATCTTGCATCCATGGATCAAATAAGGACCACTCCACAAGCTATCAAACTTGGTATGGTTGCCTGGTTTGGCCTTATTTGAGTCCCATTTGAGGAATAGGTCCCCTTACTCAAATATCCTTATTGTATCCCTTTTGTCAAAATCCTTCTTGACTTGGGTATGATGTGATTCCAATGTTTTCATAGTAATGTCCCTAGTCTCTTCTAGCTCCATGAGTTCTACCATTCTCACATTCACGGACTCATCCTCCATCAACTAAAGCCAATAGGCGAATTTGAATGTAGTTAGTTCAAGGGAGATAGGAAATTTTGATTCCCTTTGATACATAAGAAAATATGGAGAATTACCAATGGTATCTTTAATAGTCACCCTATTAGCCCATAAGGCTGTCTTTAGCTTGGTGTGCCATATTCTTTGATTTTCTTCCATAGTCCTCCTGACGATCCTTAGCAAATAATTTTTTATGGACTATGCCAGTCCATTTACTTTAGAATAGTAGTTGGAAGAGGTGATGAGGTAGATAACCAAATTGACATCCCACTTTTTTGTCTTCATACCAATGAATGCCAATCCATTATCATAAATTATGGTGGTTGGGACACCAAAGTTGGGTATGAGGCTATCATAGAAATCCAAGACTACATATTTACTAGATTCCTTCACAACAATGACTTCTACCCACCTGGTGAAGTAGTTAGTTTTAGTGAGTACCCATTTATACAATTCAATTGATGGTGGATTGATCATCCCTATGAAGGCTAAACCCCATTACATGAAGGGTTGCTAAACCTGAATAGGATTGAGTGGAAGGGTTGTTATTTTCTACTTTCTTGCAAAGAGGGCGCACTTCTAGCATTTTATAATCTATGCATGATCATATTTGAAAATGCTAGGCTAGTAATAACCTACCCTTATTACTTTTAATGAAGTGGTTTTGGGTGAAAAATGGACTCTTATAGGTCCATCATGGAACTATTCCAAGAGTTTGGTCACCTAGTCATCGTCTATGCATCTAAGGAGAACCCCATTGATGTCCTTTCTAAAAATAACACCATCAATTAATGCATAAGTTATATATTTAAGCCTTAAATAACTTCTTTTGGCTCTAACCAAACCCTAGGGGCATTCTCTTATTACCAATAAGTGAAATATATCTTGAAGCTAACTCTTTTGAGGTGGGAGTGCACCTGCATATGAGTTGTCTTGGGTCACTAAAATAGCTTCTTTGTTTTATTGGTGATCATTCAGCATATGTCCACACAAGTCCTTTCCCTTGGCTAGCTTGGTGATCTTGATCTCTACATCATATTTCATGACCTTTATGATCTAGCCTACTCTCTTCTCATTCAAATCTTTGTTAATGAGTAAATACCTAACTCCATGATGAGACACCATAAGATGGATCCTATTGTTGGAGATCATGGGCTTGAAATTCTTGAAGCTTGTCAAAGATGAAAGAAATTTTTTCTTAATGAAAGTGTACCTCACCTCATATCCTTCCAAACCTTGACTAAAAAAGGCAATTGACTTATCCATTACTTCATTGGTATTCTACATTAGCATAGTTGATATGTTGTTAATATTAACAAAGGTGTACAAGATGATGTCTCTATAGAAGTTAGAATTTAAGTGTTAAGATGCTTGGGCAATGGCCTACTTAATGGCTTCAAAATCTACAATGCCTTCATTAGACCAAATAAACACTCAACTTTTATTTAGCATAATGGTGATAGGCTTGACCAAGTTTACAAAACCAAGTATGAACCTTCTCACAAAGTTGATCTTTGCAAGGAAGAATTAGATCCCCTTTTTGTGCTTTGGCAAGGATAAGGCTAAGATAGCACTTACTCTATCAGGGTCACTAGATAACCCCTCTTTTGAAATAATATGACCCAAAATTTTGTCTTCATGCACAAATAACACACATTTTTTGGGATTTAAAGATATCCCATAATCTCTACATATTTGGAAAACCAACCTCAAATGCTTCATGTGCTTGTTAGCATTCTTGGAGAAGACTGTAATGTCATCCAAATATACCAACAACATTTGATTTAGCAGTCCCTAGAAAGCCATGTCCATTTCCCTTTGAAAGGTTACCCTAACATTAAACAATCCAAAAGGCATATTCTGGTAAGAAAAATTACCCCACTTGGTGGTAAAGGCAATCTTCTACTAGTCCTCCTCTCTTACTAGCACTTGGTTATAACTTGAATATCCATCTATGAGAGAGAAATGTTCTGAACTAGACACTACTTATAGGATTTGGTCCATGTATAGTAGAGGGTAATGGTCCTTCAAATAGACCCTATTAAGATCCATGAAGTCCACATATAGTATAATCTTCCCACTCTTCTTCTTGATATGTACTAGATTAGTTTCCCATAGGGAGTGTTTGATTGGGAAGATGATTCTGGATTCCACAAGCTTAGTCAACTCTTATCTCATGAGCTCCTCAATCTTGGGCTTTATGGGCCTCTACTTTTGCCTAATAGGCTTGGCATAAACCTCCATCTCTATGGTGTGATGGGCCATATTAGGATCAAACCCCCTTAAGTCACTATATTTCCAAGCAAAGATGTCTGCATATTCCTTACAAAGCCATATGAAAGCATAAATTTCATCTTTATTACTCACTTTTCCAAACATGAGGAGTTTGTCTTCATAGATAAAAACTCTTTCATAGTTATCTTCATTAGTTGACGTCACTAATTTATCCTTCCTCATATGGTCCCTATCATGAAAGAGGCCTTCTAGGATGACTAGCCCTTTAAGAAGTTTATTGGACCTTAGCTAAACAATCTAATCCCCATATTGATGCTTTAACTTTTCTTGATTGAGGGAGGAGAATTAGGCTTCTTGTTACAAGAAACATGCAATATTTTTATCATTTTTGAAGACCTACTAGTGAGATTTGCTATCTAACATTGATAGTCTTATTACCACTTGGACATGTGGTTAAATATTGGGTCTTTTCAATTCATTTGGGATGTCAAAATGAGTTCCCATAGCTACTAGCCTATCAACATGTTGGATTTGACCTCTCACCACCAATTGGATGTTGAAAGCCTCAAAGTCATTAATGAGGTCCCACACTTTATGTTTTTATGACTTTATTAGAGGGTTTTTATTGGCATTCTGACCTCTGACCTAGTGCACAACTAGTTCACTACCCCCATAGACTTGCAACTTCTTGATCTATCTCTTATTAGCCCATTGAAGGCCATGGATGAGACCCTCATATTTTATTGCATTATATTAGTAGCTAAATTATAACATGTATGAACATAATTAATTATCATTTGAAGAGGAAATTAGAATGACACCTACACCAATCCCGTGCTTGCTACTTGAGCATTCAAATAACAACTTCTATAGACCACTAAGATCTTCTTGAGGCCTTATGAGGGATGAAATAGGTAAGTATTTTTCATGCAAATAGAAAACACCCAAGTCTCTTTATTTAACACCTTCTGAGGAGTCTACCAACTCATTGTCATTCCACAGCTCATCCAAGAACATGTTTGGTACCTCTTTTATATAAGTGTTTAAATCTTTCCCCATTGTAAATTCATCCTCATTAATGATGGTGCAATTATTATTGACACTATCTGAACCATAGGGCTCTACATGGAATTATGCAATGGGCTCAACGTTGATTGATAGCTTGGTCCCATACCTTGTCCTGAAGGTCATATATGACTATTCTAATTGAAGATATCCTAAATATTTATTGTGAACTCCCTAGACATGTATAGTGCAAAATGAGGAGGCACATCTAGGAAAAATACATCTTGCACCATCAAGACACTAGGACAAACATACAAGGTCATATTGAGGTCCCTGATTATTCTAGATGGTTTAGGAGAAGAATGATGAAGTTATAGCATTCCTTTGGACTATGGCTCATGTTTGAGACCAAGCTGATCAACTATGAATTTTGGCATCACTGAGGTACTAGCCCCACTATCCACTAAATAATTATATACTAGAGAGTTTCCAATTATTATTGAAATATATAAGGGAGGAAGATTGAATAGTTTACATGATTTCCCTTCATCTATCCCTTTGGCTGTATTAGTGAGAACTTCATTCATCTTGCTTGATGGATTGTCTACAAAATTGATCTTTGATAATCCTTCTTGAAGGATGTTTATTTGGCCTAGCATGGAGAGCATATCCCACATGGGCACACTCACATTTGAATTCTTCATTTATTCAACAATGTTGATGGGTGAACCACCAACCTTTGTTTGTGCTTTGGGATCCACCATTATTGTTTGTGGAACTTGTGAGCCATAGTGCACAAAAATATTCCTTTGACTCTAATTTCTTGGAGGTACTAGAATCTTTGTAGTGAAATTAGGCTAACTTGGCCTTATCAATGAAGGAGTAATGGTGGGAATCTCTTTGACTTCTTCCCATCTCCCATCCATGTTCCTTATTTTAAATCTTGTGTTTACTACCACTGGAATATAACCCTAACTAGAATTAGCCTATTGGTTGGCTACATATCACTCTTCTCATTCATAGTTCATCATTGTCAGCATTTAGCTGATCTGGTCCCTGATTAGACCCTTGACCTTATAGAGGTTCTTCTAGTCTAGTCATAATAGGCACCTATGTATTTTGGGCCTTGAGAACTTGGTTGTATAAAAAATTAGCAACTTGCTTCCATTGATCATTGAAGGATAAGTTAAGGTTAATATTTGGGATAATATATTGACCAAAGGATTGGCTCTAAGACATGATACCCTATGATTATTGAGCCACATTATTTTGAACTGGGACCAAGGAGTTATAAGTACTAGCAACATTAGGATTGAAGTTATTTTACCTATTGTATCCATGTTGCCCTTGTCCATGGTTTTAACCTTGGCCTATGTAGTTCCCTTTATATGGATTTCTTGAAATGCCTATTTTTGAGGTGGATATGAACTTTGATAAGGCCTATTTCCTTTTGACATTTACTAGTTAGTTCCCAAAATACTGAAACATGCTTTTGAGCTCTTGAAAGTTTTTTTTATCCTAGTGAATCATTAGATCCACTAGTAGAATCCTTATCTTTCCTTAATGTAGAGGTTGTAATAACTTTTGGTGTAAGGAGAATGACATCCAATAGAGGAATATAATTGGGAGATGGTCAGATCTCAGGAAATAAAGGCATTAGTGGTCTAGGTGTAAGTTTGCCATCTTAAATGGGATAATTCTCTGCCTTAATGGCCACCTCATAAGCACCCGGTAGTATATCACCTCCCATAGATTGGATTATTACCACTATGCCACTATTTAAAGCCTTTAAATAATATAGAAAATCAAAGTTAGGGTTTGGTCTAACTATGACTAGGATTTTGTCCCAAGTCTTTTGGAATATTATGTTGAAGTCATGCATGACTTCATGAGGATCTCTTTTAATTGTAGTTAGTTGTTCTACAAGTGACAAATGGTCACTTTTGTCCTAAAATGTTTTACATAAGTCTTCCCCTAATTGGTCCCATGTTTGAATGGAATTGGCAGTAAGGCCTATATATAAATCTAGGGCTTTTCCTTTGAACCAAGTAGTTAATAGCCTAATAGCTATATTCTCCTCAATGACATGTATATTACAAAAGTTGGATATGTCTATGAGGTTTTTAAAGGGTGTTATAGCTTGGTCTGTAGTGTAATAGGGGACATGTTAGAGGGTTGCAACTAGGATAGGATCATAGTGAGTGAGGGCTAGAGGTCTTTGTTCCTTGGAAATGACCTAGGAGCAAAAGTTCCTTGATATGGATGAGTATTTTCAAACCTTAATCTTTTTACTAAATTGAAAAGTATTTCAAAAAAATAAAAAAATACCTCTTGAAGCTGACCTCGTTGTCACTTTTGGTATGATATAAAACTGCTAATCTACACTACACTTTTAATTTTTCCTTTTTAGAGTCACCAAATGTTGTTGTTCGAAACTTAACTACTATAAATTTGATCAAATCAGTATCAACTTAGATCAATATTAATTTTAGAAGAAGTTCATCCCATTGAGCATTCTAGAAACTATTATAGGCTTAATTTTCACCCTTGGAGATTGTATTTTAGGCTCTCTCCAACTAAGCATATAAAATTGGGACAATCCCAGGCTATTGGTCACTTATGTTGGGACTAAACCTTTAGAAAAGACTATCTTCCTCTTGATGTTCACCTAAGACTAATGTAAAACTAATGTTTCATAGAAAAAAGGTTAGAAATATGATAAGGGTTCCTAACCAAGCTAAAAGGGTGATGAACCAAAGTTGAATGGACAGTGACATAAGTTTGAACACACGCTAGATTGATGAAAGAACAACTATGGCTTACTCAATCTCAAAATCTCACCAATTAAATAAATGTTTCATAGAAGAGGTTCTAAATAGAACACTAATCTAGACCTACAAGTTAGCTTGAAAAAACTTTGAAGAGGCAAGGATAAGGACAACAAACTAAGAAGAATCTCCTTCACAAATTTACCATTTATAAGCATGCTAAACATTGATTAAAGATAAGAGATAGATAAAGAGTCGATCCTATTGATTCAAAAGGTAATTTTTATAAGATTTTGATAGGGTTTAACCTATCAAACAAGAACACTCTTGCAAAGGTCTCAATGAGTTTCCTTGTCTCAAAAATGAAAATGCTAAATTCTAAAAAAACTGAGCCCACTACAAAGGGAATGAGACTAGGATATATAAAAGAAGAGAGGTAGCTAGAAAGAATTGGTGAGCATGTTATAAAACAAAACACCTATCTTGTGTCATTAAATGAACTTGAGCTACCACCTTTTACTATTTAGGAAATGGAAACATTACCACCCTTTTGATCAATCTGAACATAGTATATGGCTTATTGAGTGAGAAGGTATCCAAAGGCCTTGACGCCACATCAAATTCCCCTAGCCCAAGTTATAAATACTATATATTTTCTTTAATACTTCGTGCCAACTCTCACTTGAAGAGAAAACCTCAAGATCATAGATCTAACCAAATCATGGCTCAATGCATTTTAGGTAGCTTCTTGTCGAGACTACGACCATGCTAAAGATTGAAGATCATTCGCATTAATTATATATCTAATTTATCTTCATGTTTTGGATCATAGGTCTGTCTATATATAGAAAACCAATTTTAGACTATTAGTTTTCCTATAGCTTTCATATCAGTACAAACCTATAGATTATAAAGCACTTATCTATATTGTAATAGGTCTAAATAAATCTATCCCTTTTTCAACAAGAACTAAAACCCATACATGCATATTTGGATCCTCCTAAAATTGGTGAATGATATTTTAGAAACAAATTTTATTGATAAAATATATGAACTAGAGGTCCATATTTTAACATTAATGGGGATTAGTATACATTCCTTTCATCTCACTACATTACCTAGACCACTCCACAGCATTTGAGCCAGCTCCAATAGCATTAGAAGACTCTAAAAAACCCTATTTTTCATTTTCAAAAATGAATTCCCACCATATTTTTAGAATCTTGGTCCTGTCTTTAATCTAATTATTTGTTTCAAATCAACCCTGGTTACTCAACTCACTATATTAGTTTTAATTTGTACAAAGGCCCAAAGATCATCGATATCCTACTAGTCAAATGTGTCCTTCACACTTATCATGTATAAATTCATCCTTGAGATTCATTGACTCTTTGACCACCACTCACCATTAGATCCAAATGTATGATTCAATGTGGACTGTTGATTTGTTGGGACCCATTTTTTAAAATCCAATATCTAGTTTATGGTCTTAAGGTTGACATCTTCACTCATATTGAATGATGTTCATATGAATGTTGTTTATGATTACATGAATATTAAATTTAACCTCAATAAGATTATCCCATTCTATCCTTAAATTTAACATTGGCACGAATGTCTCATATTATAGGTCTATTTTTAAAGGCTCATAACTTGAAGAGTAAAAGTCATGGAGTCCTCAAACTTTCAAGGGATGTTCCTAATGTCAAAAAGGATTAAAAAAATTATATAATAGTCCTTGGAGATTTCCAAGTGAATATATTAAATGCCCAAGCTGAATGATCCATATATGTTCCATTGCGATGTCCTAACAATGGTCGATCTCTTTTGGCTAAGTATGGGAAACTTAGTGAAAATCAACTAAAAAGATAACTTTGCAGATGCATAAATTTATTTATGATTTGGTAGAGGACCTAAGATTTGGTTTGTATGATCTTGGCACAAAAGTGAATGAACCTATATGACCAAATCTTCTGGACTCATCCACACGTGCGAGATTTGGAATCAACAAACTACCTACTTGTGCTTTCTATGGGCTTCATAAAATCATGATATAACTTCTTATGTGGGCCAAAAATGGAAAAAAGGACTTTAATACATATCTTAACAAACTCTACTAAATAGGCACCATTCATGATTATCAGATTAAATTTGAGAAACCAGCTAACCACACTGAAGGTTTATCAGTTGACTTCTTCAATTATTTTATTAGTAGCCTCAAAGAGCCAATCCACTCAAAGGTGAAAATGTTTCATCCCACTAACCTGATGGCCACCTTAGGTATGGATAAGTTATTAGAAGATAAAATTTTAATGCAATGTTGATTTCTCACTTTTTCATTCATAAAGAACACAACAAACTAGCAACCAACCATAACTACATTGATAAAGTGCCTTACTGAGGTGGAGATATGGGATCATAAGGAGAAAGGATTATGTTATAATTATGATTAAAAATGGATTAAGGGTCACTATTTCATCACATAAAAGCTTTACTTTCTAGATGTGGACTTACTACCAGATCAAGATAACGAGCCTGAATCCAGGAATCCTAGGATGCTCAAGTAAAATAAAGCCCCTTCAATAAATAAATAGATTAGGAAACCCAACGTAAGATCTCTCTCCATGCACTCGTAGGTGTGACCACCCTTAAAACCATGAATTTCAAGGGTTTCTTTAAAAACTTTCCTCTCACAATCCTTATTGACTCTAGTATCACACATAATTTCATTGATCCCTACATTACTAAGCATGCAAATTATTTTATACACCTTGTTCCATCTTTGAAGTCATGATTTATAATGGGGGAACATTGCCCTATAAAGATAAGTTTCATAATGTGCATATCATGATAGGTTATTACACTCTTCACTCAAGTATATTTTCCCTACCCTAAAGGAGATGTGATGTGGTCCTATGGGCATAGTGGTTTCGCACATTGGGATATATTCTATATGAATTCTCTAAGATTTGGATGTAATTCATAGATAGTGGTTAGAAACACACCTTAAAAATGTTATTGATTGGATATGCAAACATCATTAGTTCCCACCGCATGGAAAATCTTATGAAGAAAGGCTCACATGGGGTCATTGCCCAACTACACTCCATCTAACTCTAACTCCCCATGTCTACTAACTACCCTAGTAATTTTCAATCCATCCTTGACAAGCATGAAACCATATTTATAGAGCCATTGGGTTTGCCCCTTCACATCCTCAATATCATCACATTCCTCTCCTTCCAAGAAGCATCCCACCCAACATCTAGCCATACTTATATCCCCATCTACAAAAATATGATATTCAATAACTAGTATGGGAACTTTTCAAGTCCATAGTTACTCACCCCAAGCACTAGACCATAATCCTCACCAATGCTTCTTGTCCATAAAAAATATGGGTCATGTTACATTTGCATTGAACTTCATGCCTTTAACCACCTCACTATCAAAGACAAGTTAAAATTCTGATCATCGACAAGGTTTTTGATGAGCTCCATGGAGCAAATTTTTTTTCCAAATTAAATCTTTGTTTTAGTTATCATCAGATCTACATGAATTTTGATGACATTACAAAGAAAACTTTCTACACTCATGATCGTCACTTTGAATTCTCAATCATGCCATTTAGACTTAGAAATGCCCCTTCAACATTTCAAGCCCTAATAAATAAAAAAATGGCATTTCTTCCATTAATTTGTATTAATTTTCTTTGATGATATTTGATCTAAAACCACACAAGGGATGAACATCTCCAACATCATGATATGGAATTATAACTTCTAGCATATAATCAATTATGTGCTAAGCAGTCCAAGTATTCCTTCAGGCAAACAAAACTTGAATATCTAGGGTACATTATTTCAACAAATGGGGTCCGTATGGATCTATACAAAATTAGTTCCCTACAACATTGACCTTGACCAATGACCCTCAAGATACTTCATGGTTTCCTTAGCTTTACAAGATACTACCACAAGTTTGTCAAGGATTATGGCAAGATCATGGTTTCTATAACTTCCTTATTGAATAAGGATGCATTTGCATGGGAGGCTATAGCTAACTAGCATTCATGGCATACAAACAAGCTATATATAACACACCAATTTTAGCCATGCCAGACTTTATTAAAAATTTTACCATTAAAAGTGATGCATGTGGCAATGTCCTCAGTGTTGTTCTTCTCCAAGAAGGTCATCCCATTACTTTCACTAGCAAATCCCTTTTTGGATGAAATTTGGTTTTGTTTATATATGAAAAATAAATGGTGGCCATTCTACATGTAGTATAAAAATTATGACCATACTTACTTGGGAACAAATTTGGCATCAAAACTAATCACGAGAGTTTGAAATACTTGCTAGAACAACAGGTATCATCCCCAACACAATAGAAATGGGTTAGTAAACTCATGGGTTATGATTATGAGATCACTTTCAAGAAGGGTAAAGATAATGTAGTGGTGGATGTTCTCTCCCACACATTCGAAGACCAAAATTATCTTTCTACCATCTCAATGGCCATTACAAACTAGTTGAAATATGTACACCAAGGGTATGCACATGATCCCTCTTTACACCAACTCATTCAACAATTTACCACTAACCCTTCTATAGCAACACATTATTCATGGGATGGTGATTCTATATGTTAAAAGGGTTGTTTGGTGCTTCCCAATAGCATAGACCTTCATCATGCTATATTCTATGAAATCCACGCTCGTCCATCAGTAGAACACTTGGGATTTCTTAAAACATATGAGTGGGCACGTCAAAAAAATTTCTAGAAGGGGATGAAATGTGAAATTAAATAGATGGTGGTTGAATATGATACTTGCTAACGTAACATAGGCGAAACCATAATGATTCCTAGTTTACTCGAACCTTTACCCATCCCTACTAGGATTTAGATAGATATTTCTATGGATTTCATTTAGGGCTTCTCTAAATTTGATGGCAAATTAGTGATCTTGGCGGTGGTCGACTAACTCTACAAATATAGTCATTTTTGTGACATTAGCCACCCTTATGTAGTCTCCATGATCACACAAGTTCTTTTGGATCATATTTTTCATCTTTATGGCATCCCTTCTTCAATGGTCTCTGATCATGATGCAACATTCACTAACAATTTTTTTAAAGATCTATTCTTATGCACAAGCACACAATTGAAGATGAGCTTTGGGTATGATCTTCAAATTGATGGCCAAACAAAAATCATCAATAAATACTTGGAAACATTCCTTCATTGATTTGCATTAAAAAAACATAAGTGGGTAAAGTGACTCTCCCTATCATAATGGTAGTACAATACCTCCTACCACACTTCTACTAAAATGACTCCATATGAAGTAGTTTTTGGCCAAGTACCATCAACATTGCTCCCATATACACCTAGTAATTCCCCAGTTCAGGCAGTTGACACTACACTCCGCCATCGGGATCAAATTCTCATCATCCTCTAGGATAATCTCCATCTATCACAAAATTGAATGAAGCAACAAGTAGATCAGCATTTCTCTAAGTGCACCTTTCAACCTATTGATATGGTTTTTATTTGTCTACATCCATAGAAGCAATCATCCTTGAAAGTAAAAGGGAATCATAAACATGCCCAAAAATTTTATGGCCCATATAAGGTTCTCAAATAGATTGGGTCTGTTGCTTATAAGTTAGAGCTTCCAACTTTTTCACGAATTCACCTAGTCTTTCATATCTCCTGTTTGAAGAAAATTCTTGGACCTGCCGTCAGAGTGCAAATAGTTTTACCTAAAATTCATAATGAAGGCTCCATCCTTCTTAAATTGAAAGCTATCCTAGATAGGCACAACCTGCCAATTTCACTTTCACTCCATCACGGAAGTTTTAATTCGGTGGCATGACATGCAATCTGAAGTTGCCACA
>JARHVA010005011.1:890000-902500 GCA_037957365.1 Torreya grandis | reverse complement strand
TATTTATTAATGTCCAAAAAATTAGGATAAATCTTTTTATATTAAGTGATATATGCCCTGAGCTATGACTTAATTGTTTATTATGTTAAATTCAAGCCAATCATAACTGATCATATGGATCATGTCTAATAGTGCATGTTAATATGAAGTAAATTGATTTGATGGTATGTGATGAAGGTTGAATATTCAAAGGGACTAAAAAAATTTAAAAGTTATAAGTGTCAAGATCAAAAGGCATGATTTAAATCTTGAGCACATTTCTATCAATCAATGGTACATGGTAAAACATACAGATCCTGATAAACAGTTCATAGAAGGTCAACATTTCAATAAACCTTGAGGACTAGTGAGGTGGTGTTAAGTGTCACCATCTTAGTAGGCTAACTAATGATTTCATGGTGAGTAGTGCTCCACCAATTAAAGAACCTCTAGATGAATGTGATAAGGATAGGTGTCAGTTTCTTAGTGAGTGACCAATTAAATCAATGGTTCACAATCAATCATGAATCTATCAGATCGATGGTGTAAGAGAGAAATGACCTGTCAAAGGACTCAGCCTGAATGAGGGTCTGCCATGTGGTAGAAGGGCACTAGCCTAATAGAGATTGATTGTACAAGGTGTAGAGAGCCCATAAAGCTTCCAAATGGCATGATCTTAATTTTTAGGTGTAAATGTCAATCAAAGATGTTCGATTGGATTGATCAAGATACAATGGTGTGACATCAACATGGACTTCTCAATAGATGTGCAAAACAAATGTAAAAGTGATAGGTGTCAATATCACAAGGTATGATTTAAAGCTCTGACATATTCCCATTGATCGACAATATACAACAAAGCATACATATCTTGATCGATCGTGCATATGGGTTAAGACTTTTCAAAAGTGTCCCAATCAAATGTAGTAGTGACATGTTATTACTGTGATGAGCTAGATATAGATATATGGTTCATTCTTAATCTGTGTAGATAATATTGATAATGTAGGATCAAAGGTAGACATCTCAACAAATAAAATCCTAAGCATATTTTGAAGACCTAAGGGTACATATTTGATCCTACTTTAATATTGCATGATAGTTCAACACATGTTCAAATTGAGCCAATTACGTAGCCTAGTCACTTCTTAGGCCCGCAGGTGCCTAGTTGGATTTGATGTGGCATGATACATGTTAATATGTGGTAAAATTTGGCTTAAGAGTTAAGATCAATGCTCCTTCATGGATGAACAAGGATTTGAAGTACATAAGAAGGTCTATGGGGAATTTTAGAGAATATTTTTCAATAATGACCATAGATCATTTTCTATTTCTACCATATCTTTAACATTTCAATATAACCATCATTATAGGAGTAGGTATTTCTATAGCATGCATAAGAGGAAAAAAAATTGTCTAGGAGGTTCCATCTATGCAAGCAAGTAGTCACGGGTATTTCCAGGTAGTTATATATGATGACAAAGTTTATTCAACCTCCACCATGAAGTGCACCTTCTAGATCATGAAAAAAGGCATCTCCAGTCTAAAGGATTGTTACAAATATTCATCATTCCTTGTTGAGGCAGTTAGAGCAATGATTTCTTGAAAATGGATAAATATTTTCAAATGAGGACAAAAGAATATTTTCAAACGAGGGCTATTATGCAATTTTGCAAATTATAACATATAACTCTGATTTGAAAGAACACTGCAGAATGTATAAATAGGAGGTTTTATCCTCTATTCAGTGGTTGGTTATTATGTTAGTTATTGTTGGTCTTTGCTTCTTTCCATGTCTAGGTTAAGCAAAATTTGGGATCAATTACTGAGTGAATGTATTTTCTCTCTTACTAAGGTGGTTGAAAGTGTAAAACCATTATCAATCTCTGAGAGCATGTTTATGTCTTCCCTGTCTAACATGGAGAAATCTCACCATACTTGTCCCCATGGTAGCATTTTGAAAAATTGATGTGTGTAGTATCTCTTTTCAAGTTAATGAAAATGCTTGTGATTCTCTATTTTTTCCTGTTGATGAGTTACAGTGATGTATTTTTAAAATATTGTTCATTAGATATTTTTTCCATGCTCATTACTAGTTGTCATCTTGGCCTTAGATCTAGATTATAAATCCCTTTTTGCACTATTTTAAAATATGTTGTTGAATAACTTGTTAAGGCACCCTAAGTGTATAGATTTTATAGGGAGAAGTGTTTGAATGTTAGTTTCATTGTATGTTCTATATCTTTCAAGGATCATTTGGTATGTCTCATTAGCTCGGTTATGAGTATTTGTTACGTCTTTGTAATAAGTGATGTCATGAATTTTTTAATATCCCCTACTAATTGAAAACTACTAGCACACCACCATGACCTTCCTCTTTATAATTAACAAACTGACTTACCCTATCTTACCCTGCAATCGATACGATCCTTGTTACTTATCATAAGTGTTATTTCCCTAGAAATACATAATATCTTACTTATATAATATGTATTTGCATCTTATCATTTGAATCATAGTGTTACAATTTCCTATTTAACCCCTATTATTGAAGATTCTATAGAATGAATATTGTAGTCATATATCCATCTATCTTCAGTAGCTTGTATGTGATCTAAGGTATTTGTTCATTATATGTGACAAACCTTCTTAGGTCGATTGAACAAGTTATGTTGTGCCCTAATCATCTATGTCCTTTTATGCTAAAACTCCCCATAAAGGTTGAATTAAAAAGTCTCTCTACATGAGAAAACTACCCTATAGGTCCTCTCACCTTAGTTCAAGTAGAACTAAAAGTAGCACGGATCTAACCATACCCTCTGTTGGTGTTTCTCAATCATTTTTTACATCTGATCCATTATTTATGCCAAAATCCTAGCTATAATGACATATCATTAGGTTTCTCATCTTTATTTGACATTTTATTTTGAGTGTGTAAGGCCAAGTAAAAGATGTGTACAACTAGGAACCAACATACTGTTGGCACCATTTTTGGGAACTAAAACATTGAATCTTGACACTTGTGTGGCCAGGCAATCTTGCAGAGAACCAAGGTATGTTTCCAACATGTATCACAATTAGTGTTTTAACTATTATATTCTAAAAAAATTATTCTAGTGGAGACTCAAATTTTATCATCTAGTTTTACGAAAGATTATTGCCTAATTTGAACACTTGTGTTAACTTTTAGCTTTGAGAATTTTTTTGTTTGCAAATCTGAAAGGATTGAGATCATCCTTCAAATGTAGCCCATCCAAGCAACTTATCTCACCCCTAAGTATTTATTATAGAAGAGGGAGACAAGTTTGGAGGGTTTTTTGAAGGACAAATTTCAACCACTAAATAGTGTCATGACTATCAATATTTTGATAATCTCAAATTTTTTGTTGAACTTCCCATTGTTGAGGACTTTCATATCTCTTTTATTCATTCTAAAACTCATAATCTTACTTACTACGTAGCTCCTTCTCAACCACCTGAATCCCCTCCAAAGTTTGATCTACAGATTCCACCTCATTTACAACCTCACATCCCTTTGCTTGTTTTTCTTGAACCTTAAATAGAACCAATGATGAAGCATAGCGACCTAAATGAGAATGAACATCCTATATTCTACACTCGTAGATTCAGGCCTATAAATTATGATGACATGGAGGGTTATCTTATTGAAGTCCCAAATGAAGTAAGTGAATGCCTTCCAAAATATTAGGGGAACAACGTAATGAGTGGTGATCAACACTTGATGGATTTTCACAATACCATTGAATATTATGAGATTGAGCATGGATATGTGTGCATTAAATTTCTTATGAACATGCTAGAAGAAAATGCCTATAAATGGTTCATTCATCTTCCTAATGGATGAATTGATTCATGGGAAGAAGTGAAGAATGTTTTTCGAATTAAATATGGTGAAAAAGTTGATCCAAGGTTTATTTTGGTTGAGCTTAAAACCATAAAAAAGAATCTCAATGAGTTCATACAAGACTTCAACACATGGTTCAATAAAACTATGGTGTGACTACCTAAGAACATAAGGCCTAATGATAAAACGTGCTTGATAAAATACTATGATGTCTTTGATAAGAAGGTTGCATATTACTTATGGGAAAAGGCTCCAAAGAACTTGTGATTAAAATTCAATATGGCCATCCAATTTGAGAATAATATAAAGGCTGTGGGAAAGCCTATGAAAAAGCATGTTGATGGGAAGTTTCTCAATCCTAAAAAAAAGTACACTAGGAATGCCAATCTTGAGGAGATAGTTAAGAATCTAGCCTCTGCTATCAAAGATATGGCATATAATCTTGTCAAGGTTGAGAAGGGGGTCCCACATGTATCTACTAGTCATGAGAG
Source organism: Torreya grandis (assembly GCA_037957365.1). Lineage (NCBI taxonomy): Eukaryota > Viridiplantae > Streptophyta > Pinopsida > Cupressales > Taxaceae > Torreya > Torreya grandis. The sequence goes on along the minus strand of JARHVA010005011.1, from coordinate 898,165 downwards.
GGTTTCAAATCCTAACCAAGCACAAAGGGGGCCTGCTTTCCATAATCGAGACCATGATAGAGGGAAGAGGCCTACACATGATGAAAGAAAAGATAGATATCAGAATAAAGGGGCTATAAAAGAAGTATTTGATCCATTCAATACCAAAGTGAATCTTATAGGTTATGACATTGATGTTTATTGCTATGATAAGTACTTCTTTACACATCTTCCATATGATACAACTGAATTGATTGATGAAGATGCAAATGAATCTAAATCTATATCATCTGGTGATGAGATTATGTTGTTTAATTATGAAATTTCTTGAAGTAATATATCCACTTCTATAGAATTGATGAGTGTTATTACTATTGATTAATTTTAGAGTATCGTACAAATGGTATGTGTCATAAGTAATGAATTTTATTGTGAGGTTAATATGGCGTAGGCATATTAATTTTTAATTTATGATTTTGAATTTTAAGATCAATGATGATTAAAAAATATGACGGGGGAATTTTTTTAGTTGATAATAGGCATCTACTAATTAATGCAACATTTTCCCAAGAGAAAGATTATTACTTAAGAAGTAGGAAACCAATTGTTTCTCCTAAGAACACTATCCTTGTAATTCTAAAATCAAGAGATGCAAGTAAGATAAGAAAACAATGGTAATTTTTAATACTTCCAAATCAGTACCAATATCCCAAGTTGGTAAGCCTAGAGGTGTTCCCACTAAAACTAAAGTACCTTCACTATTTAGTATTTCTAAGGGTGTGAATGATGTTAAACAAAATCCACATTTTAAGGCTACTACTAAGCATGCAAATCCTCCCCCCCCCAACCTACTCAAATTTAGACCTTAAATGATATCATTCCAGTTGAATGTGTTATTAAACTTCTACCAAATACTCCTCATAGTATAGTATATGTGATATGGCCCAGGTGTTCATCCAACTAAGAATCACTGTGCTACTTGTTCAATTATTAAGAATACCTAAGCATATGAAGAGGGAATTTGAATACTTAGAATTTGGTGGGAAGTTAGCTACAAATGAAATGGATTTACCCCAAACACCCCAGAAAGGTCATGAAAAAACTTGAAGAGGTTGTTGATCTCGCTCTAGAATTCTATTTGGGGACTGCATTAGTAGAGAGTTAGAATGTGGATCAATTTTATACAACCCTATTGATTAATGGTCTTATTGTTGATAATTTCATGTTTGATTCCAATTATTCTTATAGTGTAATACCCATAGGTGTCTTGAATGAGATCAGAGTTAAGATTACATCATCCTTTGGCAAGTGTTTTGCCATGGACACATGATAAGCTCCAATTATTAGACAATTTAAGGGGTTGGTAGTGTAGTTGGTCATGTATCTAGGTAAGTATTTGAATATAGATGTGGTAGTTGTGGACTACCCACCTAAGTGGGGGATGATACTATCATGTAAATGGTATGATAACATGGGTGGAAGTATATAAATGGACCTTTCCTATACCACCATTCCATTGAAGGGTATAATGGTCAAAATTTATAGAGATCCAAAGATGTTACATGTGATTAAAGATCTAAAACATGGTCAAAATGAAGTATTGTATAGAGATGTTAGGATTGGGAACTTTATTGGGAATATTGACACTAATGAACAACCTATTATTCTTGATGTTGAACCTAACAATGAAGGTGCAGTTTAGAAGATGTGTTTTGAAGGGGCTTATTCCAATCTTAGAAATGGAGCAAGATTTGTATTCTATGCCTCCAATGGTAAGTGTTTCAAGTTTTCTTTTTAGTTGTCCTTTGAATGCACTAATAATATTGCTAAGTATGAGGCATTGTTACTTGGTTTATGAGTTACCTATGAACATGGAATTAAAATCTTGATTGCCAAGGGTGATTCCTAAATAGTGGTAAAGTAGGTCTGCAATGATTATGCCAGCAAAAACTAAAGGTTGAAATAATATTAGAATTTTGTCTAGGATTTACTTGAATTCTTTGATACACTCAATATTTGTTATCATGATAGAATTTTTAATGAAGAAGCTGATAGACTTGTAGGGTTAGGTGCTCAATTTGACATTGTAAATACAAGCCCTCATTATCAGTATCAAGTGGAGTTGCTTGTTAGGCCTTCAGTCCAAGAAAATGTTCATCACTGGTAGTGTTAGATGATGATGAAAAATTTAAGAGGTTTTTGAATTGTGAAGTTGAGTTCCATGATCAACTCATAGAATTGGAATCTATGGTATAGGTTTATGATGGAAAAGAAAGCTTGTTTGGGAAGGACATTATCTAGCTAAAGACAAACGTGCTCCTAGAGGATTGGTAAGTTTAGAAGCATCTTTTGATGGATCAAATAGAATCAAGACTCAAGAATCATTTATTTTAAAGCATGTGATGAAATGTAATTTAGGTTCTCATGAGAATCCAAGGAGTGTTTGGCTAGGTACTCACCTAAGTGTAGCTCAGAAGCAAGCTTACATACAACTACTAACAAAGTACCAAGATTGTTTAGCATGTTCTCAATCTGAGTTGAAAGCATATAGGGAAGACATGTTCCAACATGTCATCCCATTTCAGCCTGATAATAAGCCTTTCAGGTAGAAATAGAGACCTATTAAACCCATCTTAACCACTAAGATGCAAGATGAGTTAAATAAGCTAAAGGATGGTAGTATCTTTTATCCCATTAGGTATTCATCATGGGTTGCAAATTTGGTCCCTGTGATAAATAAAAATGGTGACATCTTCTTGTGTGTGAATTTTGAAATTTGAATAAAGCTTTTTTAAAAGATAATTATCACCTTCCCAATTTAGATACTTATTGCAAAGTGTTACAGGATAAGAGATTATATCTACTTTAGATGACTTCTCAGGATATAACTAGGTTGTAGTGAAGGAATCTGAGAGATCGAAGACCACATTTACAATGCCTTGGGACACATATGTATATATGAGGATTCCTTCCAGGTTAATGAATGTTGTTGTAATGTTTTAGTGAGTTATGGACATTTATTTTACAAGTATGATTAACGAGTTTATAGTTGTGTATTAGGATGATATTACTATGTACTCTAAGAATAGATAAAAATATTTGGATCATCTAGAGAAAATGTTGACCATATGCAAGGAGTTTAACATTTTGGACAGTCCCAATAAATGTCACTTTTGATTATAAAAGGCTAAGTTGTTGGGATATATAGTGTCTAAGGATGGTGTCATGATTAACCCTAAGAGGGTGGAAGCCATTGAAAAAGTCTCAATACCAATATCCAAGAAGGGAATCTAGTCCTTCTTTAGACAAATTAATTTTGGAATGAAGTTTGTGTCAAAATTTGTAGAGATTGCTCTACCTATTACTTCCATCCTAAAGAAGGACTAAACCATCAAATGGGAGGAGAAGGCAATGCAGGAATTCAATGACATCAAAGGAAATCTAAAGTTTACCCCTGTTTGGGCTAACTTGATTACACTAAGCCATTTTAGATATTCAATTTTGCATCATTTAATATTATTACTACCATCCTATTGCAAAAGAATGAAGATGGTCATGAATAACGACTACATTTATTTAAAAAAACTATGAAAGGTGCTAAATTGAATTACACCATCATGGAAAAACAAGGCTTTACTCTCTTGAAGGTTGTTAAAGCATTTAAACCTTATATTCTATGTTTAAGGATTGTTGCCTATGTTCTGCATACCATGGTAAAAGAAATCTTAACTCAGACTAAAGTATCCATCTAGAGATGCAAATGGGTCAAAAAGTTGCAAGAATATGACATGGATATTTAGACCACCAAGTTAGTGTCAGGGATGGGTCTAGCCAAGATCATGACTGAGACCAATATGCAAGCCATTGAGGTAAATACTACTATTTTAAATGTTGATGATTCCTTGAGTCAATTTAACATTTATCCATGGTATAAAGACATTGTATATTACTTCAAAAATCTAAATTTTCCCCTTAACTTGGATAAGAATCAAAAGACTCTTAATCTTATTTCCTAAAAGAACCTCTTGATTGAAAATCGACTTGCATGGAATAATCCAAATGAGGTTCTACTCTGATGCATGCTAAGAGAACAAACTACTGACTTGATTGAAGACTTCCATAGTGGAATATGTGGTGGCTATTTTACACCTAGAGTTACAGCTCATAAAATTCTAAGAGCTGGTTACTAGTAGCCATAATTATTTAAAGATGTTTCTCATAAAGTTAGAAAATTTGAGAGATGTCAGCGCTTTGCTGGGAGGATGAAAGCTTCTGATTCTCTCCCCTTACAGCCTATGATAATTGAAGGTCCATTTAGATAATGGGGAAAGTATTTCATTGTATAAATTATTGATTCATCAAGCAATAGATATAGATGGATACTAATTGTAAATTATTACTTCAAAAAATGGGTTGAAGTGGTCCCTACAAAGAAGGCTACACACCAAGTGGTTATGGATTATTTTCTAAACCAGATTATTTATTGATTTGGTGTGCCTATCAAATTTATTATTGATAATGCCATGATTTTCAAAACTAAACCACTAGTGGAATTATGCAAAGAGTATGGGATTGAATTGACCTATTCTTCCAATTACAACCCTCAATGAAATGGGAAAGTAGAATATAGTAACAAGAACTTGCTCAAAATCACTAAATGAACATTGGAAGCAAATAAGAAGAAATGGGGTTAACAGCTAAAATTTGCTTTATGGGCTTACAGGATCATGCCTAAGAGATATAGGCAAAATGCCTTTTGAGCTTATATATGGAACTCAAGTAGTTTTGCCTATGAATTTTTAGTTTCTAACCTATCAGATCATGCAGTAACTAGAAGGTGACGAGTAAATCAACTACAAGTTCATGAGAGACACCTAAAGTTCAAGGAAAATCTAAATAAGATATTTTATATGGTCACTCAAATAACCTTGCAAGTAGGTGATCTGGTTTTACGTTGGGATATCAGGTATGAGGAGAAAAGTAAGCATGGAAAATTTTATGCCTTGTGGATGGGTCCTTATTCCATTTACTGCTAGATTGGGGAACACACTTTCTTTATGAGAGACCTAGATGGTGAAATACTGGATCTTCCAGTTAATGGTAGACATTTGAAACACTTCCTTGATTGAGTCTAAAATTGTGTATATTATTGTATAGTGTATAGTCTTGTTATTTTTTATTTTATTACACCTTTTCTTTGGGCCTTGTTTGTATAGTTCCTTTTGTGTGTTCATTTTTAGATCCTCCTAATCTATTTTTGTTAGCCTACCTTATTTTGTTGAACCTTCATGGGTCTCTATTGATGAAAATTTTAAGTGTTGACTTTGTAACCTAATAGATTGGCACCTACTTTTACATTTTAGGGTTCTTTACGCACCAGCAAGGGGTGTACATTCTTGGGTGAGATCCAATGTTAGTGCCCAAAATTTCACTCAATTAATTAAGCCCTTGTCAAGTGTAAATGCCTAATTTAATATCCCACTTCCTATTTTCAAATGTTCATCAGAGGTCAAATGTCTTATTAATTTGATTTTTACTAGCCTTTAGTCTATCAAAATCAAGTTGAATTCATGTCTAATCACTTTAAGGTCTTTTATCCCAATTTACCTAATTTAGAATCTCTGATTTAAAATAAAATTTGGTGGGAACAAATTTAAGTGGGAACATTTTAAATATGCCATGGACTTAGTCTAATTTTTATACTAAGGTTTGGCCATGTTTATTGACACGACTAAACCTTAGTATAAAAATCCATATTAAGCCCCTTTTATATCTACTAATTCTTGGTCACTTTTGCTTATTAATGTGGTCTAAATGGTGTTGATTCCCTTTTTTGTAAACTGAGTTTAAAGTCTTAAAGTCTACATCATATTTATTAATGTCCCAAAACTCTAGGCTAAGTCCTTTTGTACTAACTGATTTATGTCCTAAGCTATGAATTAATTATTTATTATGTTAAATTTGAGCCAATCACATCTGATCTTATGGATTACATTCTAACGGTGCACGTTAATTCAAAACAAATTGAATTGATAGTATGTGATTGAGGCTGAATAATCAAAGGGAATCAAAATAAATGCATAAGTGATAGGTGTCAAGCTCATGAGGCATGATTTAAAGCTTGAACACATTCCCATTGATTGATAGTACATGGTAAAGTGTATAAATCTTGATCAATAGTACATAGCAAGTCAATATTTCAATGAAGCTCTCAGACTAATGAGGTGGTGACAAGTGACCCCATCTTAGTAGGTTTCCTAATAATCTGACGATGAGTGAGGGTTAACAAGTCAAAGACCCTCTAGCTAAATGTGAGAAGGATAGGTGTCAAAGTTTTAGTGAGTGACCAAGAAAATCAATGATTCATGATCCATTGTGCATCTATTAGATTGATGGCATGAGTGAGATTTGACTCATCAAAGGAATCAAGTTGAATGAGGATCTACCACATGGTAGAAGGGTGATATCCTAACATAGACTGACTATGTAAGGTATAGAGAGCCCATAGAGCTACCCAATGTCATGATCTCGATTGTTAGGTAGAAATGCCAACTAATGACATTTGATTGGTTTGATAAAGATCCAATGGTGTGAGATGAATACAGAATTTTTAATGGAGATCTAAAACAAACATATAAGTGATAGCTATCAAGTTTGTGGGGCATGATTTAATACTTAGAAATGTTCCTATTGATCAACAATATCGGATAGAGCATACAAATCTAGATTGACGGTGTGTATGGCTTAAGACATTTCAAAAGGGTTTCAATTAAATGTCATAGTGACATGTGTTAGAAGCATGATGAGTGAGATATACATCTATGATCTGCACTTAATCCATGTAGATAATATTGATGGTGTGAGATCAAAGGTGGACATCTCAAAAAATTAAATCCTAAGCATATTTTGGATATCTAAGTGTGTGTATTTGATCCTACTTTAATATTGCACAATAATTAAACACATGTACAAATTGAACCAATTAGGTAGCGTAGTCACTTTTATCCCTATAGGTGCCTAGTTGGATCTGATGTAGCATGCTACATGTCAATATGTGGCAAATTTTGGATTATGATTCAAGATCCATGCTCCTTTATAGACGGGCAAGGATTTGAAGCACAAAGGGAGATCTATGGGGATTCTAGAGCATATTTTCAATAATGACCATGGATAATTTTATGTTTCTACCACAACTCATGCATTTCAGTGTAGTCACCATTGCAAGAGTAGGTTGTTCTATGGCATACATAAGTGGAAGGACAACAATACAAGAGATTTCAACTGTACAGGGAAGTGGTCAAGGCCATCTTGAATTAGTTACAATGATGATAAAGTTATTTTATCCTTCACCATGAAATGCACCTTCCAAATCATGAAAAAAGGCATCTCCAGTCAAAAGGTTTGTTGCAAATATTCATCATGCCTTGTTGAGGTAGTTAGAGCAATTATTTATTACAAATGAATGAATATTTTGAAATGAGGGAAAAGGAATATTTTCTAGCTAGAGCATCTTGCTAGAATTGGGAGGGCTATTATGCAATTTTTCAAATTACAACCTATAGTCCTAGATTTGAAATAATATTGAAAAATGTATAAATAGGGGGTTCTGTGCCCTATTCAGTGGTTGGTCATTGTGTTGATTGTTTTTGGTCTTTAGTTCTCTCCAAATCTAGGTTCTAAAATTTTTAGAATCAATTGTTGTGTAAATATATTTTCCCTCACTAATGTGGTTGCAAGTGTATAGACATTAGCAGAGCATGTTTATGTCTTACCTATCTAACATGTAGAAATCTCAACATTATTTTTGCCATGGGAGCATTTTGAAAAACTAATAAATGTAGTATTTCTTTTCAAGTTAAAGAAAATGTTTTTGATTCTCTATTGTTTCATATTGATGAAGTGTGGTGATGTGTTTTTCAAATTTTGTTGATTGGATATCTTGTTCTATGCTCATTACTAGTTGTCATCTTGAACTTAGATCTAGATTATTAATCCCTTTCTATTCTATTTTATAATATGTTGATTAATAACTTGATAGGGCACCCTAGGTTTATGGATTTGATAGGGAAAGTGATTGAAGGTTTAGTTTTGGTGTATGTTCTAAATCTTTAAAGGATCATTTAGTATGTCTCATTAGCTCACTTATAAGTATTTAATATTTATTTGTAATAAGTGATGTCATGAAT
>JARHVA010005011.1:802500-885000 GCA_037957365.1 Torreya grandis | reverse complement strand
ATTGAATAAAAGACCAAAAGGCAAAACAAAACACATTGAGGCATTTCATGGAATTTGATATTTAAAACTCATATTCAGCCAGTGTGAAGAAGGAATCATTAGATAGATGCCCATTAACCATTTTATTCTAATAGTGTTGGATTGAGATACATTTAAAAACACCTATAAAAGTATATCATATCAATATATAGTTGAATTCCTTAACATCCAATGCATACAGATAAGGAATAAGTAGACAACCTTGGACAATAAACTAAAATAACCCAAGTTGATCATATTCAACATAATTGATAGTGATATAAGCACCAATATCCTTTAAAAATACTTAAATATTAAACAAACCTATATGCATACTCTAAATACTAAATCATTGTAAATAAAAAATACATTTGAATCCTATCATATGTGTATCATCCTCAAATGCTACTTCCTAAAAAACAAATACAAATTTTTATTTTAATTCAGTTAATCATGCTCATGCAAAGCAAACAAAACCATTTATAAACAACACATTATATAAAATTTCACATCTACTTGAAATAATGAATATCGACACATCATCCATATTTAATCCTTTAAAATTAATATGGATGATCCTCTAAGTTAGTATCAGTTTGTCAATCACCAGATTATGATCCAGGACATGTGGATTAGAGGTCTAGATGAGATGCTTTCCTCAAGATCAGGGCATGCTTATCTTATCATATAACCTCATTAAAAACTTACCTTTAATTCCTTCATACTGATCATATGAGAACTATCATGTGTTATAGTATTATAAATTTAGTGCATCATGTTCTTGGACCACATTGTCATAAATGAATAAGTGGTCAAAGTCTCACTATAGAATAATATGTCCTTGAATCTATTAATTTTCCATGGCTTAAGTATCACCTAATACAAACTTCATGATTAATAAAGGCTGACATTGAGAAATTGCTTGAGAAATGATTTTATATGAGACATTAAGAATGGTAATAGGTTTTCAACTTGTAATAAACTCCAAGTCCTTAGATTTTGTAATGAAATTAATATTATCTTGATTAATAATTTTTCTATGGTTTTGGATTTATTAGGTTTAAAGTACATTGTATGTAAATTTGGAGCCATATTGTTACAAAAATATTGGATAAATATCCATGGAAACCCATCAATACCACATTATTTATCAACAACCATTTGTATAACGGACTCCTAGAGTCTCCCAATGGAAATTAGGCATTTACAAGCCACCCATTGTCTTTTAGTGATATGACAAGGAAGGAATGAAGACAATAGGACAATGCATTGCTTCTCTTAGGTATGTAAGGTTGAGCAAAAAACAAACCATATTATGGGAGACAAAATATTAGTATGGAGTGTGACATGATTATCAACTTATTTGATACATTTAACACAATGTATTGATTTATTTAAATGGATTGTGAATAACTCCTTAGAATTACAATCTTTGATTTTTAACCAATGTATATGCACTCAAATTTAAGCTTCCAGAATGTTAAAGTGCTCCTCCACCTTGAGCTTGTGCATCCATAAAGAAGTATGTTTTTTAAAATCCTCATTAAAAGTGTAATGTATCAATCACTGCAAAAATCAAGTGAATTCATGGTATGAAGCATCATGAGAATTGCAATACAATAAAGTTATTTACCTCCCATAGATGCATAAAAATGAAGTTGTTTGATTAATAAAATTATCCCACCATTATATTCATCCAAAAGCTTCACAAGGCATAGGGGTAAGGTTCCATGTTTTAGTGATATACTTTTAGTCCAACAGTGATGCAAGTGAGCAATATTAAGCTAAAATTGTGACTTGAAAGTATATACTTAGAGGTCATCCATAAAACTTCAAACCAGAAAGGATCTTTTTTATTGATTCAATTATCATGTTTTTCTATATTCACAATAATTTTTAGAAAACATTGTAAAATTATTAACAAAAAAATAATAATATAAAAGTTGAATTTATATGTTTTATCCTATTTGCATCATGCCTCATTTAATTTATTTAATACAAAAGTTTCCTATTTTTCAAAATATGTTTATTTTTTGCAAAACAATATAAATTATTTAAATAAATACATATTTAACTATAATATTATGGTAAAATACATTCTTTATTGGTTTTATGGATTTAAAAATTGATCATTTATATAATTTATATACGATATTTTAAGATCCTTGGAAATTCACATTCTACCAGACGTGTCAAAAGAACACTCCCTTACAGAATGTCAAGAGTCTAACTCAAATAAAATATGCAAATAAACAGATCTATCTTATCACTATTTTTTTTACGGTTATGTCTAATGCTATAATATATTATGAAATGAAGAATGTTAGCTTCTAAATCTAGTTTAACATTTTGCTCTTATTGTGTTAGCATCTAACTATTGCATGATATGCTTCTCTAAATCAAGTGATAAGGAAAAAGGGAAATTGTTAGATTTTAATAATAATTAAAAAATATATATTCAAGTTTAGTCTTACAATGCCGACTCGCCAACCCTACTTCAGTCCAGTGTTGGGACTAAAGAATAATCTACGCGCCCCCAAGAAGTAACAAAGTGAGAGGAGACAGTCCTGGGGTCTGCCCAGTCTAAGCACGGATATTTCACAAATCTATTAGATCTATACAACAAGCTCCCTCTACTCAGCTGTCAAAGCAAAATTTGAAGCCTCTCAACCTATCTCCATCGAAACCTTTCATTTATTTGAACAAAGCTGCTCTAAAATCCATTATGGCTAACAAAAATTATTATATAGGTAGGTGAGTAATTTTTCAGTATGATAATCTCTGGCAAAATCTCCCAAATCAGAATGCTTGGATCTACAATCTGTGGAAGCGTATCCTGAAAGGTGTGCTGGATATGTATTCCAATGCAGAGGGTTTATTTATTGTTATTATTCGTCTTATTTAAGATAAAGAGTTGATTCTAGACCAACAATGGAGCTAGGATTAACATTAAATATTAATAAAACGTTGTTTTCCAAGTTTCAATCCATTCAGTAAATCTCTTTCCACCAACCCATTTGGGTTTCCTGACCTCATCTCGCCCTTCATTTTTGGGCTATTGCTTGCTTCGGGGCAATAGCAAACTCATTGGGTAATTTTTAATAGACTGATAATACCATTGAAATGTTCTCCCCCACAACTTCTGGGTAATCTTGGTAACAATGGATACTTCCATTGATTTTCTAACCTCTATTGAATAGATTGTTGAGTATTGTGTGTTGACTCAACCCCTAGATTATAAATATCGTCCTTTTTGATGTTGCATGTGTTTTAACACCAAACATTTGGCTTCTTAATGTAGCAACCATAATGAAAGAAAGGTATCAACTTAGTGGAAGAATTTCTCCTTTAAATGTTTTGATAGTGCTTAGACACGATTCTTCTAATAGTGATGCCTCTCAGAGGAGGAAGCTCCACCTGCAAAGGACGAAGTGGAAATCCAAGCCCCAAGTGTAGAAATCAGGGACTGTAGCCCCAAAATTACTTCAGCTAGAAGAAATGCGGAGGTGGGAGCTTTGGAAGAAGGTAAAGCCCATATTGTTTCAGCTTCAAATTTTACTATGAACAGAGTTCACACTGAGAGGAAGGATCTAGTATAAATTCAAAAGCCTCTAAATGATGTATCTCTAGTAAGGCAAAAATATAGATTGAATTACGTCTCACATGCAGAGGCAAAGGATCACTCAAAATACAAATCTTAGCTCTCTAATTCTATTAAAATATATATACCCTTCTCCCCACAGTTTGAGAAAGACAAGACGGAATGGAAGGAAGTGACAAAAAAAAAGAAAAGAAAGAAGAACTGTGGTTCAAAAGTCTTCCAGTATAACCCTTCGTTTGGAATAGCCCTAGAGTTGAGGAGGATGTGTGAAAATTTTGCAGATGTTGGCTGAAATTTTTGTAGTTTTAACAAATGCTTGATATTAGTGGGTTTTTGTTTTTTTTCTATTGATAGAGGTTTTCCATGCGAACTTTAAAGTCTTATTTTTCTTTTCAATTTACTTAAGATTACAGAACCTTTCACAACCCATGCTTTAATCCTATCAAATAAAAAATATATAAATTATATGATTAATTTAATTTTAAAATCTTAATTAAAATTTAATATTTTTTAATTTTTAATTAAAATATTATATAATTATTTGTTAATAATATGAAAATATATAATGATAATTGCAGATAATTATTTTATAGATTAAAATATTTAAGTTAATTTTATGATAGGAAAAAGCATAACCTCTATTAATAGAAATATTTAATAAACATTAAATTCTTTTATTTTCTAAATAATTTTTATTTTATTAAAAATATATTTAATAGATATTAAATATGTTTTCTTATATTTAATTATCTTAACTTTAATTTTGCGTTATACTCTAAATTTTTAAAACTTAATGAAAACTTTTAAAATTAATTTCTTATTTAAAAGTTAAAATTTAATTATTTTTTAATAATTTTTTTTTTAAATTTTTGATTGAGCTATTCAACAATCAACATAAAACTTAATTTTTTTAATATTAATTGTTTTGAGTTATAATATCATTAAAATGTCTCTTGAGAAATAATACAGAGAATTTAATCTAATTTTCTAGATAATACGCTTGTCTAAAAGTGAAAAGTTTAAAGTTTTGATCGAACTTCACCTTCGGATATGATGTGGCCTTCTCTTCCCCCAGCAATACAAAGGAAGTCGGGTGGATAATTTTAGTTTTCATCCCCAAAAATTTTGATAAACAATGGACATGTTTAACTGAATATATAAATTTTGCCATCTTGTAACGCAGAAAAAAATAAATTTTACCATTTTGTATGGCAGAAAAAAATATCTCAATCAACTCAGTTTGATGAGTTTATATTTTCGATAACGGGTCTCACAGCAGGAATGTATCCACTAGCTAAGCAATTTGATTCTTCATCTGTTGGACTGCACCACACATCCATGGATGGGATCCTTCAGCGTTGCAGTTACTTCATACACCATACTATTTATTGCATCTGCTCTTTAATAATCCTCGAGACACTAAAATAAAAATAAATAAAATAAGCAAAGCTATCAGGGGAGATGGCGGGCGGGGAAAATAAAAATAAAGATAAAAATAAATAAAATAAACAACTATCATCCTGATTCCTCAGTAGTCGAATACAACGTTTCATTTAATTTTTATTTATTTCTTTTTTTTAATTTTTTGGGGGATTTATAGAAATTTCATTACATCATTTCAAATATAATATAAATTTTTAAAGCATTACCTTTGGCCTATGTTTATTTTATCGTAGAGACATTTTAAGATACATCTTGACAGGGAACATTTTGAGTCTGTGCCAAGGCAGCGTATTATAAAGCTTACTCAAAATAAATAATTTTTTCTGATGTATTTAATAAAAATATTTAAATTAATATATTATTAAAACAATTATAAATTTTTGTACTAAAAAATAATAAAATATTTTCTATGATATTATTGTAATATATTATATATAATTATTAATAATTTGATCAAATTTTTTTAAATAATTTTAAAAATTGTATTTTCTAAATTAAAGATCATATTATCACAACTATTAGCAACTCAAATTTCTATTCTAAAAATTAATCTCCAATCATTCATATCATCTTAAAATTAATTATTATTTAACTTACATAACAATAATAAATAAAAAATTGTCATAACTATTTTAAAAAACTCACCTTTATATTAATAATTTAATTTTTTTAAATTAAAATTGAAGATCTTTGTAATTCACAAATATATTGTTAACAATTATGTGGATGCCTATGAATTCTTTGTGAGTCGTCTCAAATCGATTTGTAACCTCCAAATATTATCGACACGAGTTCAGCCACCACTGTTCTATATGATAAGTATTTACTCTTCTGACTTACCAGCACTGCCACCTAAAGGAGATCGATCATAGATTCACTCCCAAGTTTAGACAATATAACCTAAAATTTATTTATTACAGGAATCAGTGATTACCCTAAATCGCGATTCTAGCTTTTATTGTTTCTCCTGGCCATTAATTCATCTAGCTGTGATGATTCTAAGGAAATAGTCAAGTGGAATTGCTGAAAGGAGGTCAGCTCCGATTGATTCTCTGAGACAACGATTTACCTACTGTTGTGTGGAGTGTCTTCAACATCGTATTCCATTCCATTCCACAGAAAACACATTCTTATCAATGATATTCTGGTGTAAGGTTATGAGTACATCTCATAAAAATGGAAATAGAAAGGAGAAGGATAAACAATTTATTTATATTCACATTAATATTTATCGGTAAAATAAAATAATCCAGTGAATTTAAATTTAGATTAGAATATTGACAAGAAAATAAAATGTATATGGATTAAGTTGATCTATATCTTTTTCTATGGAATGACAAAGTCTTCTTACCCATAATCTCAGGCCAAGGAAAGAGCTATTAAATATGCTCATGCGTGCTTCATTATTTGATGTTTGATCTATTTTGTCAATTAGGATGAATAATATTGCAAAAGTAGGCCCTGTACGTGTCAGCTGAGCCCAACCTTTAAATGTGACGAGACGACGTTGCCACCTCCCTTAATTTGTATCATAGATGATGAGCCCTGCAACTTTTTTAAATGCCCATTTAAATTTTTTGAAAACCCATTTAACATTTTTGGATTCCCATACATGTCTTTTTATATACCCAATTATGGTATTTGGATACGCATTTAACGTTTTCGAATGCCCATTTAGATTTTTTAACCGCGTTTTTCTTGGTTCAAACCTCTCCGTGTTTTTCTTGGTTCAAACATTCGCCATTAGTCTAATAAAAATATCTTTTTGTCCTTTAATTTTCAGATAAATTTTATTTAGGGATTAACTTGTATTATTAGATATGAAAACATGCCAATCCACCTAATAGATGCCTCTAGCAGTTATAATTGCAACAAACGAAATGTCTTCCAAATACATGCATTTTCAATTCTTTTTAATTTTTTGGAATCATACAATATAACCTGCTCATGGTCATGGTTATAGTAAAACTCTTACACAATCATTATAGATTAACAAAGTGTTATAGGATGAGTAAAGTATCAAACGAATTATTTCCTTTCACAATCACCCAGATTTAAATGTATGCAAAGTAAAACATAGTTTGAGTCATTTAAATTGTCTGTCGGGCACGAAATCTATTGAGTGAAGGAAAATATGAATAGAAAATAAACAAGAAAACAAGAACTATTAACTCAGAACTCAGAAAGCTACAGCAATCTTGAGAAACACAATTCTATTCATCTTCTAATTTTTCCTTGATTACAATGTGCGCCCTTAGCGTCTTTTTATAGATTTAAAAACTAAACAATAACTGAAAATAGACTCATCTATTATTAGCTTCAACTACTTAACTAACTGCTTGTTCAAACAAACTCATATCTAATTGATTGTTAACTAACTCAATCCTAACTGTCAGTTTACTAACTGATGCATAACAGCTTGCATGATAAAGGAGGGAGGTGGGAGAAATTATCTCCAATTAACTTGACTTTCTAACACTCCCCCTTAATTTCTACCACTTACAATTTTAGCATTTACAATGCCTAAATTTTGTCTCAAATAATCAAAGGTCTCTTTAGGTAATGCCTTTGTGAATATATCTGCTAGTTGATCTTCAGATCTACAAAAATCCAGATGGATTTCTCCATTGTTCACTAACTCTCTGATAAAGTGAAATCTTGTATCTATGTACTTGCTCCTCTTGTGAAACACATGATTTTTTGATAAAGCGATTGTTGATTTGTTATCACAGAAGATTGGTGTTGACTCCTTCTGTGCCTGTAATAAATCTTTCAATATTATTCTCATCCATGTTGCTTGACATGCTGCTGATGTGGCTGCAACATACTCTGCTTCAGCTGATGAAAGTGTAACTATAGGCTGTTTTTTGGATGCCCATGTGACCACACCTGTGCCTAATATAAAGGCATGTCCAGAAGTACTCTTCCTATCATCAACGCTACCTGCAAAATCACTATCTGTAAAACCAATCAAACTAAAATCGTTAGTTGTGGAATATAAAATTCCATAATCTGTAGTTCCTGCCACATATCTTAATATCCTTTTTCCAACTTGCCAATGTGAGTCTTTTGGTGACTCCATAAATCTTGAGATTAAGCTAACCCCATAACTGATATCTGGTCTAGTAGCTGTAAGATACATCAAACTACCAACTAGCCTTTTGAATATTGTAGAATCAACATTGGATCCTTTGTCTTCTTTGCTAAGTTTAGTCCCTGTAGCAACTGGTGTAGGTGCTGGTTTACAATTCAGCATCTTAAATCTTTTTAACACATCCTTTGCATACTTTGTTTGACAGATAAATATTCCTTTCTCTGATTGTTCAACTTCTATTCCCAAAAAATACTTCATTAATCCCAAATCTGTCATTTCAAATTCATTCTTCATTGCTGATTTAAAAGTGTCTACAGACAAATTTCCAGTAAAAATCAAATCATCAACATATAAACATACAATTAAAATTTGACCTTCTTTGCTGATTTTTGTGTACAAAGTAGGCTCACTATCACTTCTGCTGAATCCTTTGCTTATCAAATAAGAATCTATCATGCTATACCATGCTCTTGGTGCTTGCTTAAGACCATAAAGAGCTTTCTTCAATCTGTAAACTTTTTCTTCATGTCCTTGAACTTCATAACCTGTGGGCTGTTTCACATATACTTCTTCATCTAGAAATCCATTCAAAAAAGCTGATTTCACATCCATTTGATATACATACCAATTATTTTGAGCAGCTATGGATAATACCATTCTTACAGTATCCAATCTAGCAACTGGTGCAAATGTTTCATTATAGTCAACTCCATGTTCTTGTGCAAAACCTTTTGCAACTAACCTTGCTTTGTGCTTTTCAACATTTCTATCTGCATCAAATTTAGTCTTATAAACCCATTTAACTCCAATACAATCCTTACCTTCAGGTAGAGTGGTTAGATCCCATGTCTGATTTCTTTCAATAGCATTCAACTCTTCATCCATTGCTTTTAGCCAATGTTCCTCATTAACTGCTTCTTCATAAGACATAGGGTCATGAGTGAAAAGAGCAAAATTTGAAACCAAATCTAATTTTTCTTCTTCTTGATTGTAAATCTCATTTAAACTTCTCATCTTCTTACCTTTAAATCTTGCTCGTAAAGTAGCAAGAGTTGGATCTGATTCATCACTTACTTGTGAATTTGGAGTAGGGTGACATGCATGACTAGATTCACCTTGTTCAAACCTCTTGGGGGTTCTTGCTGGAGTGTTTGTACCTGTTTGTGTAGAGGATTGTCCACCTTGCAAATTTTGTTCTTCAGAAACTTCTTCATCCTGTGGAATTGGTGCCCCAACAATGATGGTGCTACCATCCCATGCTTCTGCTTCCTTAAATTCAACATCCCTGCTAATAATCACTTGCTTTGAAACTGGGTTATATAACTTATATGCCTTTGATTCTTCAGAATAGCCAATAAAAATGCATTTCTCACTTCTATCATCAAGTTTCTTTCTCAATTTAGATGGTATAAGAGAATATGCTACACAACCAAAAATTCTGAAATGATATACACTATATTTCTTACCATTCCATGCTTCTTGTGGAATTCGATCTCTGACACTCTTTGTTGGGCTTCTGTTCAGAATATACACTGCACAAGCTACTGCTTCTGCCCAATATTCATTTGACAAGTGTTTAGCTTTCAACATGCTTCTTGCCATTTCCATGATTGTTCTGTTCTTTCTTTCTGCTACACCATTCTGCTGTGGTGTGTACCTGGTAGTCAACTGTCTTTTGATTCCATGATATCTGCAAAAATCTTGAAATTGATTAGACATATATTCACCACCTCTATCAGATCTGAGTACCTTGATATATCGGCCACTCTGCTTTTCAACCATTGCCTTGAATTCTTTAAACTTTCCAAATGCTTCAGATTTGTTTTTGAGAAAGTAGATCCAAGTCTTTCTGCTAAAGTCATCAATGAATGTTAGAAAATAAGTACTACCTCCAAATGATGGAGTTTGCATTGGTCCACATAAATCACTATGGACTAACTCCAATATTACCTTAGCTCTATATGAGCCTCCTACTGGAAAACTCTCTCTATGCTGTTTTGCCAGAATACAACTGTCACATGAACTTCCTGGCTGTTCTATTGGTGGTAAACCCTTCACCATATTTTTCTTCTGTAACAAATTTAAAGCTCCAAAATGTAAGTGTCCGTACCTTAAGTGCCATAACCATGATTGATCTAGCTGTATGGATTTGTAGTGAGCTTCTTCTTCTCCTTGGATGCACTGAATATGAAGAGGGAACATGCGATTCTTGGTCATCTCCACTTTTCCTATCAACCTGTCACTTGGAACCTTGTCCAATATTGTGCAGACATTATCCATAAAAGATACTCTGTAACCTTTCTGCACTAACTGACCAACACTCAAAAGATTATGTTTTAATCTAGGTACAAAATAAACATCAGGTATAAATCTTCTTTCACCATTCTTGGCCAAAACATTTATGACACCTTTACCCATGACATCTACTGTGATATCATTTCCTAGTTTCACTTCTGATCTTACAGAATCATCAAGACTAGCAAAAAATTCTTTATTTCCTGTCATATGATTACTGCATCCACTGTCTAAAAACCAAATATCTTTAGCTTTTTCTTGAGTAACATTACAAGTAAGAAACATGCTTCCGGAATTAGAACTAGATTCATCTGTGTAATTAGCATTCTGTTTGTACACATATCCTGGTTTATTTCTACAGTCACTAGCATAATGACCATATTTCTTGCAATAATAACATTGAACATTAGATTTATCAAACCTTTGAGAACCTTGCTGTGAGTGGTTGTGACCACGTCCTCTGTTGTTGTAGTTTCCTCTACTACTGTAGTTTTTATTATTGTTCTCATCTTCCTCTGAATTGTTCTTTCCATATCTGCCTCTGCCTCTTCCTCTGAAGCTTGACCTGGCTCTTCCTCTTCCTCTGCCAACTGATACCTGTGACTTGAATGCATTCTCAAGTGAAGAGTTATTTCTATTCATTCTGGATTCATGTATTAACAAAGAACCCATTAATTCATCTACAGATAATTGTTCCAAATCTTTAGTTTCTTCAATAGCTACTACTATAGCATCGAACTTACTGGGTAAACATCTGAGTACTTTCTCTATAATCTTCTGATCTGTCATCGTTTCTCCATTAGATCTAATCTGATTCACTATATTCAAAACTTGACCCATAAACTGATCTATTGATTCTGATTCATTCATTTGCAAATTTTCAAAAGTTCTTCTTAGAGATTGCAATTTAGCAATTTTTACCTTCGTATTACCTCTATAAGTGGTCTCCAAGATTTTCCATGCCTCTCTGGATCGCGTTGCTGCTGCAACTCTGGAAAATATCGATTCATCCAATCCCTGTTGGATTATAAATAAGGCTTTTGCATCTTTCTTTCTGTTCTCTTTAAGGTGGTCCTTTTGTGCTTGATTTAACACCAGATGGGCTGCCTCGTCCTGCGGTTCTACAAAACCACTTTCTACCAAATCCCATACATCTTGTGAGCAAAATAAAGTTCGCATCTTAATTGCCCAAAAATCGTAATTCTTACCATCGAAAACGGGAATTTGAGGCTGTGAAATACTGTTAGATGCTGCCATTTCTTAAGCTTGAATGACTTTTTGGTCACTATTTCTGACACACAGTCACCGCCGTCGGTTACCCTGCCGAGGTCGGTCGCTGGAATTGCCGACGTCGGTTCTTTCTGCCGTCGTCGGTCACTTGTTGGTCTGGGGTCGGCCGATGTCGGTCTATAACTGCCGATGTCGGTCTCTGCGCTGCCTGCTGGCAATACCTGTGCTTTTTCTTCACCCGACTGCTTCGCTCCCCTTGCTGGCTGCTTTTCTAACCAGGGTTTTCTCTTTCTAGCCTGCACTCTTCTGCCACAACCTGTGCTCTGATACCAATTTGAAGGAAAATATGAATAGAAAATAAACAAGAAAACAAGAACTATTAACTCAGAACTCAGAAAGCTACAGCAATCTTGAGAAACACAATTCTATTCATCTTCTAATTTTTCCTTGATTACAATGTGCGCCCTTAGCGTCTTTTTATAGATTTAAAAACTAAACAATAACTGAAAATAGACTCATCTATTATTAGCTTCAACTACTTAACTAACTGCTTGTTCAAACAAACTCATATCTAACTGATTGTTAACTAACTCAATCCTAACTGTCAGTTTACTAACTGATGCATAACAGCTTGCATGATAAAGGAGGGAGGTGGGAGAAATTATCTCCAATTAACTTGACTTTCTAACATTGAGTACGTGATAAAAAATTGCACCTCTAAAAATAAATCCAAATATCGGATAAGAAAAACTGAAACCATTTACCTTATAGCATTCCCAAGCCCAGACATCTTTAAAGAAAACTAGATTTCACCTCATTCCACATGGTACGCAATCATAAGTTGTTTGCATATGAGGTGGACACCTTGCTGTCCATATATACATTTTAAATTTAGCATATTACTCCTTGTTAAGACTGGGTATTATAGTTTTTAATTAAATTTTATTTTTAAATATTTTTAATTCTTCAAATAATTTACATTAAATTAAATATCATATTTAATAAGATGAGTAATTTTTTTCACATAAGAATTGTATATGTATTGGTCATTACTCATATTTCATAAACTATAAAAACACTATATTTCTATATTCTATTAATAATATTTTATTTATTTATTATTATTCCCTACTTAACATTCATTCCTATATTAATCTTGCATTGTAAATTTACATATAATTTTTAATGTTATTTTATCTTTAATATGATTTATTTCTATCTTTAGTTTTTAAATGATTTATTGTATTTCCATTTCAATTTTATATTTTAGTTTATGAATAATTTATTATAAATTAAATGTAAATGGAGAAAAAAGTTTACAAAATGCCTATGATAAGAAATACAAATGATACTAATATTACAAAAATGAAGAATTTATATCACAACACTTACTATGATTAATAGGAGAATATTATCTGGTTTAGAGGTCTGATATACTATCCTTTGACTCAATTCTATTAACATCTAAGGGAAATCTTTACTCTACTTTTCCCTGGTCACAATTTTTTAGATTTATATAAAATCTAATTAACT
Organism: Torreya grandis; assembly: GCA_037957365.1. NCBI lineage: Eukaryota > Viridiplantae > Streptophyta > Pinopsida > Cupressales > Taxaceae > Torreya > Torreya grandis. Next base: position 871,786 of record JARHVA010005011.1, on the reverse strand, counting down.
TTTTTTTAAAGCAAAATTGAGAGGAGACGACGAATAAAAATACTCATGTTCCATGGGATATCACTTTGTATTTTTGCATGAACCAATTCCTCTAAAACGTGTGAACCCTATAGATTTCGTTAGAAGGGCAAAGTATATAATAGATAGATATAAAATGTCTTTGGGAATATTTTCTATTGACAAAATTTTGGGTTCTCTAGGGACATTGAAAGGAGCACAGGTAAGCATAAAATTGACGTGAATGTAAACACACGAGTACATTCATCATACATAAATCTTCATAAGTAAACTCATTATTGTCATGCTCGATTTGTAGGCACTCGCAAAATGTGCGTACAATAGTATTTTAGCGTACAATAGTATTTTAAGCACAACAATGGCAATATCAAATATGGTTGTTCCCCTAGAAAAGATAGCAATTGATGGAAATATGGTTAAAGGATTTTCTTTCTTTGTTTCGGGAGCCCATCAAGTGAGTATATAAATACGATTTCCTTTTATCATGCTCCAAATGAATGAAATAATTACATCTTGGTTTATAGGTAAAATATTGAGTTCAGTCATAGGGTACTTAATTAGTGAAAAGTATTTAATTATTGAAAATGTGTGAATGCAGACACTTTCTGTTCAGGTTCTAAGCTATATGGACATTATGACAATGGCAGCACAGAGCATATATGCTATCAAATCTTTTGAGAGAAGCTTTCGAGAAGATGGAGAAGGCCTCTACCCATAATATGTGATGTAATAATATTAATATTCTCATATAGGCATGATAATCTATAAAAACATAATAATGTGTAAAAACAAAAATATGAATGTTGATTGGATATTCAGCCAACCTGAGAATAATATTTTCAGCATTCACAAGTTTTCCTAACACAAAATGGTGAATTGGATAGCAACAGTGTGTGTGAAGTTATGTCAAGTGTTGATAGTAGAGATGGAATCTAGTTCTATGATATAATCATAAGTCCCTTAATGAATAAAATGATTGGATGCTAGTATTAAGTATATTTTTGGACCATGTGGTATACCCATAATCATATTTTTTCATTCATATTAAGAAGCACATTAATGAATAAAATGCTTTTGAGATTATACTTTGCAAAGATTAAATAATAAATATATATAAGAATTTTATTTCTTTTTGGTTACAATGAATTATATTAATATTTAAATATTAATATTGATTAAATAATTGTTATTAAAAATATCTATGATAAATATGGTTGATCATCAAATTTAATCTTTCACATTTTATCATCTATTAATATAATTATTTATCTATCATAAAATATATAAAAAATCATTACATAAATAATTTTATTACAACCACATATATTGAAATAGGTCTTAATTAAATAAAACATTTTTTATTATTTATATTTACTATAATTACAAATTAACTATTATATTATTTTATTACTATAGTATTTTATTATTTCATTATAAAATCTACTGAAACTAAATGTTACATTAAAAAAATGTTACATATAAATATAATGCAATAATTACTCTATAATATTTAGTTAGTTATTTGGTTGTAATTAATGTTATTATTTTAAGTTTCCATAACCCATAACACACACACACACACACATATATTTATTTTTTGTTTTTATTTATTTATTTATTTATTTTATATGCATATAACTTTCCAAAAATATATTTACATAATATACGCAACATTTGAAATTGTTGTTTACTTACATGTTTCCAACTACATTACATACATACATTAGTGTTGATCTATGTTAATGATATAGAAACCAAAATAGACTCTAATACAATGTATTGTCTTACTATGTTTTGGTCTCGATTGATTCATCATAACCATTTTGGCATGAAATATATTCTTTTGAATGGTTTAATTATGATTAAATCATTATTAGTATTTATTGGTACTGTTGTTTTCATTGAAGTAAATTATTTTCACCTATTTATTATCGGTAGCCAATAAACAAACATTGATAACTAAAAAATATAGCTTATTTATAATATTCATTGTTATGTTTTAATACTTAAATGTTTCTACTCGTTACTATTAAATAGTGATTAATCTAGTTTATCTCATCCATTGAAATTGGAGTGAGGCATTTAAAAGCTTTATGAGGTCAAGGTTACTCCATAATTTTTAATGGAAAGCAAATACATATTAGCTACTATAGTTAAATAGAAGTGAGGACACATGACTGTTATTGTTGTCCACAGGCAGACAAGTATATGGATTTTTTTTTTTTTTCTATTCTATTATACACTAGGAAATAGTTGATGCTGATAAAGGAATTAGTTTCAAGCAATATTTGCCCTACTATACCGGCGAATCATATTAGAAGAGACATTTTGGAATCAAATGGGAAAAGTTTTTTGCAAATAAAGGCACGGTAAAATCCTCTAAGCATGTTGGCTCCTGGAACCAATGGCTGGAATGGGAAACAGTATTTATCAGAAGAATTTGGCCCGCGTTTTCATCATCTCAACTGCATAAGCTAATTTAATCAACCCATATCTTGGAGCTTCTCACAAATTTTCAATGTGGGACAATATGGTGCAATGGGCAATGGAAAGCATGATTCTACTAAGGGAATTTATCATTTATTCTTTTGTTATAATTATTAGATGCTTGTTTATAGTAAACTTCAATTGTTTTTAACTTCACAAGTATACTTTCTTCATAGATCAACTATTTCATTAGTTGTTAGATTTCATTGGTATTTATGTTAATTAAATCAATAAACCTTATATGATCTCATTCTAGTATAATAATTAAGAAAATGGGTTAGCTTGTATTGTTAAGTTTTTCTGAAATCAACACATGTAAGAGGTTGGATATTGCTTCCGACCGCTTTACAGAGCCCCCGCATTCATTAGAGTTTCCTCATATTAGTTTATAATGTTTTGTATGTATTTGCACCAACATGGGGTGTATATTATAAAGAATCATCTGCAACTTTACCTTATATTAAGAAGTAAGACATTTTTGGTTAACAATATAGTTTTTTTAGGGGCCATGTTAGCCTGGCTTCATTTTTCAAGTCTATAATTTAAATGCAATGTTATTCTTTAGTGAACTTGATTAGCGTTAATACATATATTATTTGCATTGACATTTGCAGGTAGATGGGACACTAGGTGCACCTCACCATCTAAATACTTGGCAAAGCAAAATAATGTGATTTTTAGTTAACCATCTTTAACTATTTACTCTTACTAGGAATGGGAAAGGCACTATTGATGGAAAATGAAAAAAGTGGCGGGAAAATAAACTCAACCCATCTAATGGTAGAGTAAATACAAATCTTTTTCTTATTCCTCAAATCTGTTACATTATATGATAGAATAAATCAATGGGTTTTTATAATTGTTTATGATAATATGTTTATGTTTTTCACAATACAAGCTAGCTATGAAATGGTTAATATGTCAATTGCCATGACAGAGTTTGTTGTTTTCAAGCAATATTTACCCTATTATACCAGTGAATCACAGTGCAAGAGCCATTTTAGAAGTAAATGGGAAAAAAATTGCAGAGAAAGCCAAGGTACAATCCTCTAAATACGTTGGTTCTAGGACAAAGAATTTTTTAAAGAAAAACCAGAAGTATCACACAGTAACATGTCCCTGAAAAAAAGGATTACAGTAATATGGTGTTATGTACGATATCCCAATATAGATGCAATGGCATTAGCTAAGATCAACACTTTTACAAACTATTTTCTAAACTTATACAGTAGCAAACACTGAAGTATGTGTTTGTCTATATACATACAACATATAATTTGTTTAATACTAATGATATTTTTTTCCACAATGGATCTAGTTATGTGTTAATTTTATATATGCATATAACTCTTTTATGACCTTTTTCAAAAACCCTATCAATTGTTGAAGTGTGATTGTTAGTACTTGCTAGTACTATAAGTTTCATTCCTTTTATATTTCCTCAATAAATATCTATTTTTATTTCTTTTGCTTCTTATGCTTTTAATTATGGGATTTGATAGATGAAGAAATAATTATATTAAATGTATCTTCCATTCTATCTCATTAATAGAATGATAAATTTGGTTTCTTCTTTGAATATGTTGTGTTTTGCGATCAGCTTTACAATCATATTAAATATAAGAATTTTTTTCAACTTTGTTGTTTGTAAGAAGCTTTATAGACTGCTCTGATGTCTCCTTGTGACTAACAATAAGTACTAAATTTGATCACGATACTTGTTACATTTAGTATATGTAATTTGATAATGGGGTTGAGCATGTGCCATGATTATTTATTTTTACATGACATATATTTGTTATACAAGCCTAACATAAGTCTAGTTGTGTTTTTATAATAAAAAAAATGATTTTTTTTAAACAAAGAAAAAAATAGAAAGTTATATTAGCCATCTCATTTAATTTTATTCTATAGACTAATTGAGATAGTGCTAATGAGGAAGAAAGAGATGATAATGAATTTGAAAAGGGGATAAATACATTGAGAAAGATGGGGAGAGCATAGATAAAGGGAGATTGAAAGGGACAACAATATATCTTCTTACTAACAAAAATTTAGGATAAATTAAAGGTAAGAGAAATAAGTAGAAGGAAAAGTAGAAAAGATTTATTTATAAATAAATAAGAGGAAGAGGATGTGCTACATTTTAAAATTTGAACATTGGATGTATGTATTCTATTTAATTTTATAGATGAATTTAATATATATTTATTGAATTCATTAAATAAAATTTTAAATGAAATAAATTAAAAAATATTAAAAAAAATTCATGAATAAACCTACAAAATCCTTGGAAGAAATTCTTTAAAAAGTCCTAATAAATTGAAATACTCTACAAAATTTTGATAGTCACCTCATTTTTGTGTACATCTTTACATTTTATTGAACTTGTAGTATTATCTCCAATTTATTAGGTATACAACTCTGATTTACATGGAAAAATTTTTGTGAAATTTTCAATTTAATTTCTTTTCTTTTCTATGTTGTATAAAAAATGTTTGAATAAAGTTACAAATTGCATATTATTATTATTTTAAGTATTTTTCAGTGTCTCTAATCACTACTCAACACTGCCCATCATTTGTATTTCATTTCAATAAAATAAAAATAATTGTAAATGTTTTTACATGTCTTAAAACATTATAATTTTAAATTATAAATAATTTTAATATAAATTAATTAAATAAATAGTATTTCTCTAATCCATAATGTATACATGTTTGAAATGTATATTAATATGATATATAGATTAATTAAAGAAATTGTATTCCCATAATCCATGATATATACATGTTTAAAATATATATAAATTATCATATGTATGTTTTAGCATTGAGTTATCAATGAAATAAAAGAGTACTTCAAAAACAATAAAATGAAAAATTGATATAACAAATAAGATATAAATTAAACTTAACAAATAGGATTAGTATTTTTATTTTTACATGTGTACCTTACAAGCCAATAAGTGGAATCTCAATTAGGAGATTGTTACACATTATGGATGGAGGTATAGTTAGCTTCATTTCTTCACATAATAAGATATCGAGGAAGATTATTGAAATCATCAGGGACATCCATTATATTACTTACCATTAATACATCAATCTTTAAATTTTTATTTACATTTTGTGTTGTATATCAATTTGTATCAATTTTCATTATTTATTAGTTATTGACTTAATTATTGGGTATTGAAGATAAAGAGGACAAAAATGAGGAGAGTGTTGGGATGAGTCGATATCTTTTCTCTACTACTAAAGATCGAATATGGAGGTATAATTTAGATTTTCATCTTTTAAATTGAATAATTTCAATTAATTAAATATTATTTTCTTTTAAATTTTTTGATAATAAATCCAATAGTTATATAGACTAATGGGAAGATGATATTGAGTTGAGCCGACATCCTTCCGCTACTATTAGGGATATGATGTGGAGGTATAATTTTAAATTTTAAACTGAAATATTTAAATTAGTAATAAATATAATTTTTTTAGGTTTGATAATAAGTTCATTTGTTATATGAACCTATAGAAGGATGAGGTTTGCAGGAGTTGTCATATTTCCTTTAATTATACAGACCTCGTGATGAGGTATAAATTTTAGTTTCATTCTATAAATTGAAATATTTACATTGTATTAATATTATTTTATTATTATAATTTTAATAATAGGTTCACTAATTATATGGACTTGCACGAGGACAAGGTTGGACTTAGTGGATGTCCTTCCTCTACTATTTTGATGCAATATGAACGTATAATTTTTAATCCTTCTCAATTGAAATATTTTAAATATTATTTTTCTAACATTTACTTTTATTTCAACTCCACATCATATATGCCTCATGAATGTCTTAAGGGAATATGTGTAGGATCTTCTTGTCCTCATCATGTTCTATACCATCCTCGTGTGTTGTTCCAAAAGCAACCAAAACAAACCATCTAAATCAATCATTTACACTTTTAAGAGGTGAATAGGACCATTGCTGAATAACACAATCACCAATAACTCACCCATGCTTGCAATAATGAATATTTTATTTACATCCATAATTAATACTTTTTTATTAACATGCAAGGTTTATCAAGGACTACTCTTCCAAGATTTGAGCCATGGTTTTCTAATTAAATCTTCATTTTATTTAGTTAGTTAATGTTTTCAAGATTTGGTCATACAATTTAGATATCCATATAACCTAAAAAGAATCATTATCGTGCACCAGTGTCTCGGAATCATACAATCAAAAGATCGAAGTCTCATTGTAGGTTGCATATCCATAATCTCATAATTATGCAACGCTGATAATTATGAATAGATGTCTTCCCAAAAATTACCATTTAGCTTGTGTTCCGCATAAACAGTCATTTACTAGCCTGATCAAAGCACAAAAATATTGTGGAATCAATCATGTATACACATATTTCATCCCTTTCAGCTGAACTAAACTACAAGTTCAATCTATTACCTCGCAAACCAACCTATTTCTTTATTACAAAAGTTCTAGCTAAACATCTTAAAACTATAACATTCTGTGTCATGGCACTGAGCAATGGGGTCACACCTCTTAGAATAAATGAAGATGTGAGGTTGATCCATATGACAGTTCAAGAATGATTTGTAAGCCCACATACTACTTCATGGAAATTCCTTAGTCAAAAATTGTGAAGCCGTAATTAAATGCAGGTTTGACAAGTGGCAAGTTATAATTACCTCGCAACCCACAACGCCTTGAGTTCTACGCAAACTTTTCTTGTGACTTGGGAATCTACGAGTGTGAAAATCGTGACATGTGGCACAAAAGAGTCAAAGAAACTCATGCCATAGTCAAGTTATGAAAATTCACCAAGTTGCATTGAGAGACCGAGCCCAACTTTCTTCCTTATAATTTTTTTCGAAATATTACGAAGTTGCACTGCAATGTGATGATAATGCGCGGTAACATTATAATGATTGCGAATGCAAGTGTAACTGGCGATGTAACTAACTGTGAATACAACTGTTTGCGCACAAGTTAAGAATCAACCATTTTAAAATTTGGCTATGTGAGGAACTAGGCAAAATAACACAAGGATAATTTATCATCACGCGACCGAAAAAAACGCCTGTGACCATGTTTGGTTAAGTATAACGGATAACGACAACATGAAGGTGCCACTTCAAAAATTAGGTAAGTTGGAAAAAAATTTATGCGAATTTGCCTAGAAATGAAAAATTGCCTAGATCAGGCCATGCGACTAAGGAAAAAACACACGTGATGAGGTGTGAGTAATTGAAAATGAAAAAAAATGAGTCCTTGAGTCTGCATAACAAATAGATGGCCTGAGATCGAGACAACAAAGGTCGTTTAACAAATGAAAATGATATGATAATTTTCCCAAGAGGTTATACTCTTCCTTTAATTCTAAAGTATGTAAGTACTTAATGAACAAGGGCTATGTTTCTCAATCCGCAGTGGAATCACACTGAAATATACTAATATACTAGGTTGAAGCTAAACACACCAGTAAAAATATCCTAGACCTCACCTTCAAGCTATTATTGTAATGACGATCATGAATGATATCTCCTTCAGATTTATTCAACTTTAAAGCATTATAAATCGCATGCTAATTATTCTAGTGAATTCTAAAACTTAATTTAAATTTGGTTTTATATTATTTAATATATGGTTCTAAATTATGTGCATTTCTTTTTATATTTCTAATATATGGATCTAGATTATATGCAAGGCTTTATCATCATTACTACCAAAACAAGTATTTTATTAATCATTGGGTTATGCACATCATTACAGTAATAAATCAATTCTCTTCTTAGTCAATTAAAAGGCATTTAAATATATAGCCAATAGTTTCCTCAATTTAATTTTGACCATTTATCTTATCGAGGAGGAGATAGAAAACAAGAAAATATTTCTTACCCCAGAAATTTATAATCATAATAAGCCAAATTGGTTCATTTATCAACCATTATGGATTTCATAGGCATCCGAGATTAGTGAAACCTAGCAATCGAAAAAAGCTGATTTGTCATCTTATCATTGACATTAGCATATTACACTATGCTTGAAATGAAAAAAAAAAAAAAAAGTTTGGTTGTCATTTTGATTTATTCAAGTTGCTTCATCCAATAATTTAAAAATAATGTTATTCTCAAATATATTACCTATATATAATCATTTTTAAAGAAATAAATCATAGATATTTATATCTGATTCATCCCATTATTTTTAAATATAGATAACATTTATTTATACTTTTAATTAGATAATAAGATACATATATTTTTAAACAAATAAACCAATCCATATCTCACATGTGATCAAGGTAAAATGCCAATATTCAAAATTTGTATCATTATATTTTTCTCTCAATAAATGAAGTATGGATTACACCAAATATGCACATCATGCGATTCTTTACATAATATATAGTTAGATCAATATATAAGTATTTGTTTTACATGGATAGATGGTATTCTTACCAAAAATTTAAATTGGCTAGACATGTTTTCCCCCAAGCTAGTTTTCATTCATTCTAACAATAGAAATTAGTATTATTCACTAAAAACTCAACAAGATAATTGCAATCCAATTTAATCCATTATAAACTTTTATTTTTCACTTAAGCTCAAATAAGTAAAATAAAATGGAAAGTTAAAACATACTAACTTGCATCTCAATTTTTTTTTGCTTGATAAACAAACTTCATCATGCTCATCCTTCAATACCAATTATGAGATGATTTGGTGCCATAATCCACATGGCCACCAACATTATGTTTGGACATAGTTGATAAGGTAAAATTTATTTGATTCCATATCACTGCTTTGTCCTTTGTAGTTGTATCATTCACCATTGAATTATCTCAATTTGGTTGAGCAATAAAGTGTTTAAGAATGCTCCAAAGCTTTCCATTCACTAAACAATATATAATGCCAATTTTTCTAAGATCTAATGCTTTAAATAATGTTTATAAAGCTTTCATGTAGCTAAACTTATAATTATCTGCTCTTTCCTTAGCCATAAAAATGTGAATGAATCACACTAAAGTGGATTGACCTAGATGAGCATCTATATTGTGAGATACTTACGGTCAATGTGAATCTTTCATAATGGAGAGGTTTCCCTCCATTTACTAACTTGCTCCAAAACATTCTGTCCTTCAAAACTAATTATCCCTCTCTATAATTGTTTGTTTCTTCATTTGGAATTCCCTCCATGTCCAAAACTACCATTACTTTGAAGGGATAACTTTTATATATAATATTTTTATCCTTTTTAAATGAGTAATTATGATTATTTATTACTCGATCTACCTTGAAATAATCACTAAAATTTTCTGATTTTTTTCCATGTTATTATCTTACTTCCATATTGCTTGTATCTACATTTTCATGTATTCACATTTAATTCATGTAGATTGTAAGGTAAGTTATCATTTATGGTATTCATTTCCCATCTTGTTCACCTTTACTTTTTTTGTTGAGAAGATACCCCCTTCCTTAGGCTACTCATATCCCACTTGTTTGTTAAACATTTCCAACCAACATGCCTTTTCTTTAGATCTTCATTGAATTATTCTTGGATGTAGTACTACTATTCATTAGGATGCCCTATTCATAATTTCAATATGATTATTTTTTAAAATCAAAATTTCATTTTGGTGAAGCCACAAAGATTTTGGATTATCTTATTATTATATTTCTTATCCATGGGAAATTTTTGTCATGTGTTTATGCTAGATAGGCATAAGTGATAATAACTCAAGCATCCAATGTTCCATATATTTGATTGCATGTACATTTAACCTTATTACCAATATATTACTTTTATCTATTCTTGTTGTAGTTGTCCTTTGATGAATCTCCCATTTATGCCATGTCAACTTAGATAAAAATTATATGGATTAAATGCAAACCCAACCAACTCATCTCATAGCAATATATAAAATTTGGACCCATTTAGAAACATTATTGCACATGTATCAAACTCATCAAAATAATTCTATGGTTTAAAGAGGTATAATAAAGAACGTTAATCAAATGCTTCTTCATTATAATAATAATGAATATGTCTTTCTCTTGATTAAATATAATACCACCAAAGGATATATAAGGTAAATCATGATAGCAATCATGATTATATATCATAGCAATGGGTCCTACCCAAATTAATACTTAACCCTATGCCTAAACCAAGGCAAGCCTAGACAACATGTTACATACATCCCCCCTTCATGAAACATCATCTCAAATTATTTTTTGTCATAATAAGTATGATCATATCTTCTTCCATAATTATTAGCGATAACCAAATTTGATAACATCAACAAAACATATCAATCATGCATTAATATTATCAATAAAATTAGTACATAATTTAACATAGGTCAGCATACTCATATATTTAACAAATTTTTTAAAAAACTCTCACCAATGGAATACAAAACATAGTAGATCCATTTTTAATCACCCATTCAAGAGGTAGTATCAATCAATTTATATATCAATCAATGAATCAAACATAATAATAATAGTCATATTATCAATAACCTGATTGAATATCTTAACCTACGTAACATTAGCAAACCTCTAGCTGAAATATAAATTTATATAGAGATGAACATAATAAAATTAAAATTCCATCATAAGTGGATAATCACAATATCTAAGAAATAATCCATTATTATAGTAAGAGAATATAACAAATCAAACATCCTCAAGGGGAATCATAATAGTACTTAATTTCAATAACCTTGTGATATAAAAAATTCATCACACATGAGAATTTACAATAATCGATAAATATTCCATCATTCCAATAACTATTTCATATAAATCACACATCTATTATGCATGGGAATTTGCAATAGTCAAAAAATAGTCCATCATTGAAATAACCATTTCATATAAAAAAAACATCCATGACACATGGGGAACTATAATATTCAAGCAATAGTCCATAATTTCAATAACCATTTCATATAAACAAAACATCCATCACACATGTAAAACTAAAATAGTCAAGCAATATTCTAGTCATACCCAACACACTCCATTTTCAAAATTTTAGATAAGGGCCCATACTACATTTAAAATTTCATTCTTGTGTTTAGTTTGATATAAAATACCTTATAATTTTAAGCTATAGGTTGCTCATTAAAATGGGTTATTATTTTATGACTTCTAGTTTAAGGGCCTAAATAAACATTATTATTGAAATTATTTTGTACATCTATTTTGGGCTTTAAAATTTGAGACATTTCAAATTCCAATTTTAATTTTATGCAATAAAGAAGTTAAATGTAATTTATTCAAAACTATTTTTCCATTTTCATGTCATCTTGACAATTCAATTTGATTTCGCTCTCAGCCATATGGCTCTCTTGTGCCTAAAGGGTTATGGAACTAAAGAGTGGTTATGCATTTTCAATGTCTGAGTGGTTGGGAAAAATCTATCATACCACATATTTTCATCTTTTCTACTCATTCTTTGCAGTACAAAATCCTAAATATTTATCTATCCATGAACATTTATATCCATAATATTCTTCCACATGTCTTGATCTCTATTGTTTGTTGCTTTATCTAAGGCTTTATCGTTAGTGATCACTTGGAAATGTGATAAGCATCTAATTTTCATCATCTTGTGTACTTATATCATATTCATCATACAAATTATAAACCATCTCAGGTATAGAAAACTTGTGATATCTTTCAAAGAGGAACCATGCATTCATTTGATCTGCTATGTATTTTTATGATTACTAAAACTCAAAGATCATCCATAAAAGTGATATTAATCCATGTGTCTTGATCCCACTTACCCACAATCTAAGAAACAAACACATTTTTACAAAATCACTAGGGCAAGAAGGCAAGTGAGGACCATCCACATGTCACAATCTTGGGGAGATTCAAATTGCATAGCAAAGGTAAACAATCAAATTGAAAATACCATACAAAAGAGTGTCATCTGTCCATGTGATAACATCACATTAACTTGCAGTGTGCAAAGATAAAAAATAGAGTATAAAAGTTATGACTGGATAGACTAACGTAATTTTTCCAAGCAACAAAATCTTAGAGACTCACAACTTGCATTTATGAAAGAATATATTATAGATGCCCTGAATACCTAGATAACTAATATCATGCCATGTGTTATCATATCTTTGAACCATGACTAAGGGCCCAATATATAGAACATAATATTTTACATCAAGTGACTAAGTGACTACAAGCCACATGTTACATTTTGGATGAAAGAATACAAACATAAGGAAGAAATCCTCAATTCTTGATAAATTGACATGTGGAAAAATAAATGACTCAGTAGGATGGCCACGCATCTATAATTAATGACAATGTGCCACATGGAAAATGGTCCCTTAAAAGTGAACTTCATAAATCAAATTTTAAAAATAGGATTTGACAAGAGGCCAAACCATTTTATACAATTAATTCTCATATAGGGATGATCCAATGCATTTAAGTCTCAATCCAATTAATATATGTGATATATTTAGATCGAAAAGTAAAATTAAAGCTACATTATTTAAAATCAATCTAACTAACTATTATCTAAGTACTACAATCGAAATCTATAACTCTTTAGACTCTACTCCAAATAATACATAGAGTTATATGTCTAAAGAAATAATACCATGTGTAATGAATCTGGATAGAATAATTAAATGTCTAAACATTATTTTTTACTTAGTAACATTAGAACAAAATTGATATCATTACATGATAGTTTGGTTTAATGCTTATGGAGTTGATTCATATGGGGTAAATAGTTAGTTGTCTTTATTCACCAAGTAGATGATATACCAATGATCATGGGAGGTGGTCTACATAATTTTATTTCCAAAACTATGATTTTTCCATGCATTGACTTCTTATTCAATTTTTTTATTTCAAAACAATTGAAAACATCCGTCACATGCCACATAATTAAACTCTCATAGCCTATGCATTGAGCAATACCTTTGAAAATTACTATAGACTTCCTAATCCTAATATTAGTCGTAACCACCCCATATACAATGCATGGTTATCAAATAATAACATTAAATATTTAATGAAGAATTAAGCAGTCATCCCATACACTATCATATCACGGGGCCAGATCAACAACATAGTATTGTTGATAATTTTTACCCAATAGTCTATTAGGACATTAACATGCAAAGGATGCCAAGGTTATCTGGCACAACCAAAAGGCCAGTAAATAAAATAGGTAATTATTGATTTTACCTAGACCGTACAGTGATTAAAATTGAGGTAACCTATGATCCCATATTAAATCTATCATGCCCTATTCCTGATAAAGTGGAAGAGGAAGATATTACTTTCCAATTATTTAATTGAATCGACATGCAATTAAAAGTAGATAGGCAATGGATTATTCATAAACTTAGCCTTATCATTCATCTCTAATAGTATATATAGTGGGACCACTTGTATCAAACATGTAGGGACAAATTTCATTATGGGTTTCAAAAAGCATAATTCATATTTTTAGATAACTTAAATGTCATTTACAAACTACTTAAAAAATATGGTAGTAAGGTTAGGATCCAATATAACCAAAAATATCATGGTCATGATCCCATATTAATGAATGTATAAGATGACCCTAGGTTAATGAAAAATATGCATATATATTCAATATCTGTGAGGGTCGCATGGAGTATACAATATGACCCTATTATTTTCATAATGATGCTAAGGACATAGATAATGAAGAAATACTTCTAATTTAGGTAAGCATTCTTGTAATGCATGAGAGACATGTGGCTACAACTGGTACTTGTAGGTAGATAAGGGTCAACATATTTAAGGGTATATCAAATCCACTAAGAATTTCTACCTCCTCTATAATAATTAATATTTCAACACATTTAGTACTATGTAACCTAACTAGCTAGTTTCTCCTGGTATGACATCTCAGATATAATAACTTCCACAAGTGTTTCTCATGCCATTCAAAAAGTAGTTACAACTATAGACTCTACATGAATATCTAATTCTTTTATATTTACATCCATTCATACTAATACTAAGTATATCCCTATTATTACTATTACTGAGTCTATGTCAGTGCCTACCATTATGACAAATCCATCTACAATCTATGCTACATATTCCCCAGCAAGGATTTTTGTTATTACTTCTATTCTTATATCCAATTATAAGAAGAGGGGAATAACCCTCCCACCTTATATCCATGTTATTATAATTACTAAATAAGAGGAGAGGCATACAAAGTATATGGGGTGATACATATGGCCCATTATATGTTGAGATAGATGAAGATCCTAATAATGAAGATGATATATAAGCGTAAAATTTTACTGGACAATATTGGAGAAGATGTGATGCTAGGATAAATGGAAGATAATCATCCTAGTCCATCATTAGCTACTCCAAACATTAAATAAACACAAAAAATATAATTCTTAATAACAAGGCATACCATTACCCTAAAACATATCAGGGAAGATAGTCCCAAGGAGGCCCTTATCATCTATGGAGTTTATATTGATTAACACTCATATTATGAGTTATCCTAGTATAGAACCTCCTTATATATTTATAGAGCTAATTATAATTCAGATTTTATATCATTTCACTAAAACATATCAAGGATAAAATGTTTCAATTAATAATTTTCATACCAAGGTAATTTCTTTTGTCTATTTTTTTTATTCTTTTACTATTAGTTCCATAAATTATTTTGTATCACATTCATACACTCGAGTTGTATCAATTCATCTTTCGATACCAGTGTAGATTTTGAAGATTTAGTAGTTAAAGCCATTTTTATCATCCAATCAATGTTAGTAAGGCCATTCACTCAAATAGGGATTCCACTAGCTCAGGTCACATAGATTGAGTTCTTAGTGGTATATATTTACAAAACCCTAGATACAAATAAATACACTATTAGGATTCCTCCATAAATAAATAACACAAGTTTGAGAAATGTTATGCCTACCTTCCCTTAACTACATTCACAACCTCTTTGCCTATAAATGGCTACCCATCCATCTTTAGTGATTATACCCCTATATAACCCTCCAATTTTTACTCCTCATCTCAAAACCAAGACACTAAGAAAACTGTGATGGTACTCCCTACCTCCATACAACAATTAGAAGAATAAAAACCTATAAAGAAATACCTAGTCTTTACTAAGAAACCTAAAGTTGTTATGCAATTCAATTGAGTGACAACCACATTGAAAATGGTAAGGAAGAGGATAGTGATGGTGGATGGCAAATTTGTTGAGTTTGATAAGAAAGAATAATTATTTTCATTGATCAATAAGAGGAAAATAAAGCCAATAGACTTGGATGAATTAGAAGAATACCCTTGTTGGAAATATTGTCATTGGTGTCAAAGGTTTAGTATTATTGGTGATAAAGGCCCCATTGCATTTAATGTTATTTATCTTGGCTAATATGAGTTAATATTTATTTAATATTAATGAATATATTTTTGGTTGCATATGAGACAAAAGAAGGACCCATGGAGAATACGAAGAGTCACGGGATAAAGACAAAAGAAGGATGGAACGCATTTTCCCATGAAGAGTCATCTTGGGGAATACCAAGAGTCACCAAGTGAAGACAAAAGAGTAAAGGGAGAATTTCTCATGAAGGGACACTTAAAGGAATATGAAAAGTCACCAAAGATAAGGACAAAAGTGGGAAAGACATTTTTGGTCATGAAGGGTCACCACATGACTTTTCAAATGCTTGGATATGAAGGGTCATCCAAGGTTGGTGCCATTTTCCATGAGGAATGAAAGGTCACAAAGGGGGAAGGCCAAAGGTCATTTGAAAAGCTATAAATAAAGGCTTGAGTAGCCATTTGTAATGGGGAAGTGAGAGGTTGATTTGATATTATAATATCTAGCTTAGAAGAGTAATTGTGAGAGATGATTTGTATTTTTAATATCTAGCTTAGAAGAGCAAAAGTGAGAGAGAGGAAGGTGAAGTTGTATTGATCTATCATTTGTTGAGATAGCAACATTGAGAGATAGGTGTGTGGTATACACAAAGGGGTTGGTGCTCCTGTGGGTTGGTGCTCACGAATTGTTGCTGAGTTGGTGCTTGGAAAAGGGGTTGGTGCTCCTGTGGGTTGGTGCTCATGAATTGTTGGTGGGTTGGTGCTCGGAAAAGGGGTTGGTGCTCCTGTGGGTTGGTGCTCACAAATGATAGCTGGGTTGGTGCTCAACAAAGGGGTTTGAAGCTCCTATGGGGTGGTACTCATGAATTAAAGCCAAGGTTTGTACTTGGCAAAGGGGTATGGTGCTCCTATGGGGTTGTTCACACAAATATATTTGAGATTGATTCTTCATGGTTTTTTCCACTTTGGGTTTCCACGTTATATCTGGTGTCTCTCTCTGTCTTGTGTGGATGTTTATTGTTTGAGTTTTGTTGCATATCTTGAATGTTTGATTAAGTGGGATTTGGTTAAAGAAAGATTTATAAGATATATAATATATCGATTCACCCCCCCCCCTCTTAGTAAATTTTGTGCTTAATAATTGGTATCAGAGCAGGTTCCTTTTTGAAAAGTTTTATAGCTTGAAGGTAGATCGGGAAAGCATGATGGCTGGGTCACAGGA
Organism: Torreya grandis; assembly: GCA_037957365.1. NCBI lineage: Eukaryota > Viridiplantae > Streptophyta > Pinopsida > Cupressales > Taxaceae > Torreya > Torreya grandis. Next base: position 854,631 of record JARHVA010005011.1, on the reverse strand, counting down.
AGGATTTTCTACAAATAAGGAACCTTTATTTGATGGGACAAATTATGCTTTTTGGAGCATGATAATTAAGATTTATTTGATGGCCTTTGGATTCAACATATGGAAATCAGTGGTGGAGGAATATAAAGAGCCACAGACATCAGCAGAAAAGAAGGCAAGTGAATGTAATGCTAAAGCTTTAAATGCTATTTTATGTGGTTTATGTGAATCTAAATTTGTTAAAGTTATGCAATGTAAATCTGCTCATGAAACTTGGGTAAAACTTGAGAATATTTACAAAGGTGATGGAAAGGTACAGCAAGCTAAATTGTAGACTTTTAGAAGGCAATTTGAAAGTTTGAAGATGGAAGAAGAAGAAGAAGAAGATATAGCAATTTATCTTTTGTGAGTTGATTAGATAGTAAATCAGATTCAAGGTCTTGGAGAAATATTAGAAGAGTCAACAGTGGTGCAAAAGTTTTTGAGATCTCTACCAATGAGATATGATGCAAAGGTTTCGGCAATCGAGGAGATGAAGAATTTAGCCAAGCTAAAGATGGATGAGCTTCATGGTATTCTCATGGCAAATGAGATGCGGATAGAACAAGATAAACCCTCCAAGAGAGAAGCAGCTTTCAAGACATCAAAGAAGGAGAAAGCTAAGATTCAAGAATCAAGTGATAGTTCCAGTGATGATGAAGATGACAACAAAGCACTTTTCATTCACAGGCCAAAAAGAGGAATAGGTAAATATCAAGGAAAATTACCTTTTAAATGTTTTAATTATGGAAAGATTGGACATTTTTTAGCTAGATGCCCAGATAAGGTTAAAGATGATGAAGAAGAAAATCCTACATACAAGAAGAATTTCAAAGGCAAATCCAAGAAGGGATTCTAGAATAAGAGACTGTATTCTAAGGACCCTAACTCAGTTGAAGATAGTGGAGTCAACAATTCAGAAGATGAAGAGATTCTATTCATGGCCTTACATGATGATGATCAAGAAGAAGAAGAGGAGGAAGCTGAAGTAGATATGGAAGGAGAACTCAATTGTGCCCTAGAAGAGTTAGAAGTTGTTCAGAAGAAGAATTGAATGTTAAAGCGCCAGATCGAGAAAAATGAACAAGAGTCAAAGGAAATGATTGAAGATCTACAAGCACACTTTGAAGAAGCCAAGAAGAATGAAGAAGATCTCATAGCATAGTTGGAAATAGCAAGACAAGAATGTCAAAGGTATGTTATTGAAATTGCCTCCTTCAAAGAAGATATTTAGAAACTAGTCAATGATAAAGTAGTGAGTGATTCAAGATTTGAGGATAGCACTAACATGTCGAATAAGATATTGGAAAGTCAAAAAGCAAATTCAGATAAGACAAGGATCATATTTGAAAAGAAAAAGAGCTATGTTGAAGCTCTTACACAAGATGAAACAAAAAGGGGAGAAGTGAAGAATACAGAGGACATTCCAAATAGAGAAGGATGGAGAGAACAAAGATACAAAAGACAATCAAGTCAGAGTTATACAGACAGGTCTTATTTTTATGGCTATTGTTTTTATTGTAATGGATATGGTCACAATAAAGTAGAATGTAGAAAAAGAGCTAACAATTTCATAAATAAGGAGAAGGAAAGTCAAGTAGAGTCAAGCAGAAGCCACAACTCTTTTGCTCCTCTATCAAGCTTTAATGAAGAGACCATAGTGTGCTACAAGTGCAACAACTTCGGACACATAACTCGATATTGCAAAAGCATGTTTGAGTCAGTCAAAAAGGATCAGAGTTTCAAATCTTCATTCATCAAGAAGAAGAATCAGAGTTTCAAAGCTCCATTCATCAAGGAGAAGGTTCAGACATGTTCATGGCAGAAGAAACAACATGAAGATTCTATGATGGTGCAGACAGCTCTGCATGTGGGAGGTAAAGATCAGTGATGGTTAGTTGATAGTGGATGTTCGAGGCATATGACAAGAGATAAAAGTAAGTTCATTTCTCTAAAGAAGATTAATGGTGGTACAGTGAGGTTTGGAGATAAAAACACTACCAGGATAGCCGGAAAAGGTACTTTGAGTTTGGATTATGGTAGAACTAAGACTAAGAATGTTTTATATGTAAAAGGTCTTAAGCATAATCTGTTGAGTGTTAGTCAAATATGTGATCAAGGATATACATTAAAGTTTCATAAAGAGGGTTATGAGATTAGAAGAAAAGATTCAAATGAGTTGATTGTAGATGCTCAAAGGATAGGGAGAAATGTGTATGTATTGTCAGATATATTCTCAAAGGCACGATCAAAGGATACATTCAAAGATCAGTGAGAGGAGTTGGGAGTAATTTCTATTACTTCCTGCCATTGATGTTCAACATCAAGTGAGGGGGAGTTAAGTGTTAGCTCCAGGTATGCCCTTTGCCATTGATGTCAAAGGGGGAGAATAATAGGTACAGGTACAAGTGCAAAAAATAGGTACATGGAATAGGTACAAGTTGCTACAATAAGGGGGAGTTACTATATGTTTTCATGTGACAGGATGTGCAGGTGACATGATGTGGTAGTTTCAGGATTGAGGTTGCCATCAATGACAAAGGGGGAGATTGTTGTAAATATTGTCATTGATGTCAAAGGTTTAATATTATCGGTGATAAAGGCCCCCTTGCATTTAATGTTATTTATCTTAGCTAATATGAGTTAATATTTATTTAATATTAACAAATATATTTTTGGTTGCATATGAGTCAAAAGAAGGGCCCATGGAGAAGATGAAGAGTCACGGGATAAAGACAAAAGAAGGATGAGATGCATTTTCCCATGAAGAGTCATCTTTGGGAATACTAAGAGTCACTAAGTGAAGACAAAAGAGTAAAGGGTGAATTTCTCATGAAGGGACATTTAAAGGAATACAAAAAGTCACCAAAGATAAGGAAAAAAGTGGGAAAGATGTTTTTGGTCATGAAGGGTCACCACATGACTTTTCAAATGCTTGGATATGTAGGGTCATCCAAGATTGGTACCATTTTCCATGAGGAATGAAAGGTCACAAAGGGGGAAGGCCAAAGGTCATTTGAAAATCTATAAATAAAGGCTTGAGTAGCCATTTGTAATGTGGAAGTGAGAGATTGATTTGATATTGTAATATCTAGCTTATAAGAGCAATTGTGAGAGATGATTTGTATTTGTTATATCTAGCTTAGAAGAGCGAAAGTGAGAGAGAGGAAGGTGATGTTGTATTGATCTATCATTTGTTGAGATAGCAATATTAAGAGATAGGTGTGTGGTATACACAAAGGGGTTGGTGCTCTTGTGGGTTGGTGCTCATGAATTATTGTTGAGTTGGTGCTTGGCAAAGGGGTTGGTGCTCCTATGGGTTGGTGCTCACAAATTGTTGTTGGGTTGGTGCTTCTGTGGGTTGGTGCTCACGAATGATAGCTGGATTGGTGCTCAGCAAAGGGGTTTGAAGCTCCTGTGGGGTGGTGCTCACGAATTGAAGCTGAGGTTTGTACTTGGCAAAGGGGTATGGTGCTCCTGTGGGGTTGTTCTCACAAATATATTTGAGATTGATTCTCTGTGGTTTTTCCCACATTGGGTTTCCACGTTATATCTTTTGTTTCTCTCTGTTTTGTGTGGATGTTTATTGTTTGAGTTTTATTGCATATCTTGAATGTTTGATTAAGTGGAATTTGGTTAAAGAAAGATTTATAAGATATATACTATACTGATTCACCCCCCCTCTCAGTATATTCCGTGCTTAACAACCCTTTTATAGTGGTTGATTCTACTAGTGGAATTATAAAACAATTGTTCATGGGATTTTTAGATTATAAAAGAGACTATAGGAGTAAAGTGTGATTGAGGATCCTAACTTTATTATCGATAATGTAAATATCCCTTCTAGAAATCGGCACTACATTTTGATAATAATATGAACAATAATAAACTAATCTTAGCCACTACGGGATAAGGTCATCAAGTTCCATTATAAAATTAAATATAAAGATGCCAAGTTGGCATTCATTAATAAATATGCCATCTAAAGTCATACCAATATTTAAACTTGATGCTCGCACTAAATGTAACCTTGGCCAAGAAGCATGTAAGAAATAAATGGTCTTATTTGGTAGAATGACTCTAAGAGATTCATGGAATAGTAAAAAAAATTACTAATCAAGAGAAGAAGGCCATTAAATTACTAATATAAATAAGTATCATAAGTGTAGGTACATATTAGAGGGTAATAATTACTTTCCTTGAAAATTTACTACAATTTATGGTGCATAGCTTTAAGGCAAAGAGGGAAACCACCACCTATAGGATAAATGTGAAAATAATACAATTCATCACTTTTTATAGGGATAAAATGGATCAGATAGAGACCCTATATGCAGAATTAAAATCTTATGTGGCCACACCTAAAAATTTAATTTATAAATTTCCATTTTGTTTCAAAATATCGATTGTTGATTTTGAGAGTATAGATCTAGTCTTTGTTACAAACATGTCAAAATATAATTTCCTATAGTCATAAGTAGAGTTGGATAATTTAGTGGGAGAATCTAAAACTCAAACTTGACCTTTGGCACCTCTACCTATATCTATATATGCTATGGTGAATATTCTTATAGGCTTATTTGTTATTGCCATGAAAGATTTAGTACTTCTACTATCCTCACCAATAATTGCTACAACTTTAGTTCAAATTTCAATGTATCTAATATCTCTAGCTACCACTTTAGTCCTAATTTTAGTTGAATTCACTATGCATGGATATTACACAACAACACTATAGTTATCAGAGTCAAGTTGAAATTTAAATTATAACTAAGGCTTTGTTTCAATTTTGATTCTTGTTATTATCAGCTATGATTTATTTATAAAAACATCTTTTTTATCTAAATCAAGGATTATATTTATTCATACTTTAAATTAAGCATACATTGCATTATTTTGACATATAGTCCCAACATGGAAACGTTAAAATTAGACTCAACTTAGAATATGAGGCATCCCCATCCTAAGATATGAGAATTTTTTTTCTCAATTCCAAAGGGAAGATAATTTTGTAGTTAATATAATAAAGTTTTAAGATTCTTTTGTATGTTTGTGTTGATGTGTTGTCTCATCCTCAATTTTTATGTATTAATAATAATTTTGTTTAAGTTAATATAATATATAATAAAATTTGTGACTATTTACTTTGAAATTATTCAAATTGATCAAATAGCTAGTTTGAATGCTCATTGAGTTTTGATCATACTTATTACTTGTTAAAGGTAGGGATGTGTTATACAATCTAGTTTTAACCATTTATTTGATGATGATTATTGATATTATCAAAATTTCTTATTTATATGATTAAATTTCAAATTTTTCAACTGTGTTAAAGGTAGTATATAGAAGGTACTAATTATTGAACATTTACTCAGCCTAGAATAGAAGATGTTGGCTTGGAAGGGTTTATTCCTTAGTTGAGTCACAAAGTTCCTACTTTCAAGCCTTACCTTTTCCTCCTTTAGACCATTTTTTAACACATTCACATTAGGTTAGATTCTCCAATCTCCCACAATTATAATATAGAATTGCATCATATGTGAATAATATAAGGTAAAAAATAACTCCACTCATGGCTATTCCACCATGTAGTTATTTACAAAACTGATACCCTAAAGCTTGTGCCTTGGAGTGAATATGTTCACTGATCCAAAACCATTATAGACATAGTCATAATATTATCTTTTCATGCATAAAACACAAATCAACTATAATTTATCTAATACTACAAGGAGGTCCTATAATCTCTATTGTTAAATATTCACTTGTTTTGTGTACATTTGATCCTCTAGTAAGGTTAACAAAAGCTAATTCTTATTCTAGTCTATTATTATTATCACCATTATAGTTTCATAAAATACATATATCATATAGAGGGATTCCTAGGAGATTTTTTACCAACCAAATTCACTGACCCAAGGGAACCTACCTCAATGCTTCATTATGGCCTAGTTAGTTGTTTTAACTATTGTCCTGGCTAGTGTCACACATGATGTGCCTAGGGATCTAGATAAATATCTTCCTATCTCCTCTCCCTATATGGGGAAAACTATAGAGGAACACATGAAGACTTTAAATATTGATCTAGGGTTGTTAAACGTAGTTGATTAAGATGTTTCATGCATATTTTTCCCATTCACACTAGAATATATTACTAATTATAGCTCAAATTTGCATGCTTGAGAGGATGTTTCAATCCCTCTCACTTGATATATATAATGGGATTGGTATTATATTTTGGGTGACCTCTAAGCATACTAAACCTTTAGATTATAGGGATATCTCCCCATGATGTATCAGTTAAGATAACAACACTAGACTAATAGCTTACAAAGGAAAAGGGAGAAGAATAACATGAAAAAAAAACTAACTAATTAGGTATTACACCAAATCAATTGATCACTACCAACCATCTACATGTACACATGTATACCATGATACTAATATGGACATACACTACTCCTAATCTAAATATTTTAAATCAGTAATTCAATATGAAGGTTTTGTTGGATTCTTAGGCTAGGAGGACTAATCAATAGGTCTAGAATGACACGAATGAATAGAAAAAATCATTCAACCCTTGTAATTCACATGACCTAAAAATAAGATTTCAAACTAAATATAGGTATTAAAATAGGATAACATGTCAAGGAAGACTAAGCAAATCACTTAATAAGATCAACCATTCATGCACACACACTAAGTAAAGCCATAGAAGGAGGAAAAACTAGTAGTATTTATAGATCCAAGGCATAAAAATGATCAAATATTAATCATTCTCAGGTGGAGGATCCTTATAAATCCAAACAAGGTTGTATATATAAAAGAATTGAAGGAGAGAGAGAAGAGAGGCATAGAAGACCTCATTGATAAGTGTCATTATTCTAAGATTAGTTACAATAAAAATGAGTTAGAATAATCCTTATAACCTTATTCATATGTGTCAACCTAATAAAATATGAACCCCTCATAGATTTGGCATAGGAAAGGTTCTTGATTGTACTTGATGATTCACTAGCACCTTTGAAACTACCTTTTATTAGTTTATGAAAAGTGACAAGTGACATCCTTAGTCATCAAATCACCTTGAATTATCCTATTCCCATTTATTTTAAAATTTTCATAGGTTTGAGAGTATTCCATACTAATGTTACAGTGATCATCATATCCCCTTAGGTTCCATGAAGCCCATCAAATTCATTATACCTTTCTACCAAGGCTTTTTCAATGATATATTAACATATCCTACTCAAGCCTGCCTATATTCACCTAATTAAAAATTTTAATGATATAATGAAAAAAAAAAAAATCAACAACATTATTGGTGGTGTTAAAGAGACTCTCATGATTTCCATGATTTCCCATAGGTCTGTAATTAGACTTCTTGAACAACATAGTGGTACAGTCACTTCTTGGGCCTAAATTAATGGCATGAAAGCTCATGTATAATATTTATAAGTTTAGAGAAATATATTAGAGTATCATAAAACCTATGAATAGGATTTGAAAGCCTTTCTACTTGAAATTAAGACTCATCACCACCTTGCATACTCATAATTATGCCTATTTATTGACTTCTAGGGATAATTTCATACACATTTACCTTCATATATGCCACCAAAAGACCCTAACATATTCCCAAGGGACTTAAATATGTAATTAAAGTAATTTTAAGGCAAAAAATGTGTGTTTTAATTCATTTTGGAGAGAAACCCAGTAATCAGGTCATTTGCAGGGTTTAAGGAGGGTTTAAAATGACTCATCTTGTTAACAATGGTTTATAAAAGAGAGGCCTTAGATGAGAAACTTTATCCATGAAAATTTTAGTGAATTTAACCCTTTATCTCTCTCTATAATTTTTATTTTCGCCATGCATTTGCTCATGTGAGATCTAAGAAATTTTTGAAGCTTCTTGTGTAGCTCCCAGGCAGTCTATGAGTGATATGGGTTCTTATTGATCATTCATAAAGAATGTATATTATTTATAAGAACTAATGCTATATATTTATTTTAGACACACCTATACAATTCTCCCATTTTTCTTATCCAACCATGTAGACCCTCCAATGACTTCTGAGATGAAGGAAATCCTAAGCTAGGCAAACTATGTGTGTAGGCCAAAAAAGCAATTTAGGCTTCAAAATGTCATTGTAATCCTCATTATTTTCTCTGATAATGTTATAATATACCTAAAACACTCTCCATTAAATTTTAAAATAATTATCCAATTAATCTACCTTAAAACATCTTACAACCTAATCTAATCATTAGAGAGGGTCTAGGAACTAGTTTGACATTCTAGCCCTAGTTGTTCTTCACTAAGGTTATCTCCTTATTCCATAGGTTCCAATACTTCTATAATATTTTACCAATATTACACACATATATCCTAACCATATATAATTAGTTATCCATACCAAACATATGCATGCTTTCTTCATATTTATCATAAATCTATAGGTGTTGATTAGACCTATAGGTACTTATTATTTTCATCCTTGGACTAGGTATACATTTGATGTAGGTTGTCTTTGAGTTAATATTGAATTTATAGTGATCCTAATCAAGATAATTTATTTTAATGTCATTCCTTTGATAACTTACAATATTAGTATTTATCATTTAAGCCTATCACAGGCTTGTAAGCTTATGTCAAGGCCTAAACCCTACTAAAGCTCAAAAACCTCTATCTTGATTATTTCATTTCATCTCAAGGAGTCACAACCTCTTAACCATATATTTATAAGTATCTCACTCATCTCCAATCATTTTAAATCTTTGAATAATGAGTACCCATATCACATATACACCTTCATAGAATTATAGGTCTAGTTTCAATACTACATTAATTGATATGAGGATGAGTCTTTTAGATTGGATTTAGTGTCCATGTTAAGCCTTGAAAGGGCCTCTAACATGAATAATAGACCCTCTTATACATTTCCCATACTTCAAACCATCTAAATGAATCTTAGAGACTTATTGACATGTAAATTTATTCCACCTTTCACTCATATGCCTATAGGTACTTGCTTTAAGTCTACTTTCATGCTTAATGTAATCTATTCAAACCTTAAGATCACATTGCAATTTTCCATATTTCCTTCACTTTTTAAATATATGACTATAAGTGACTATAGATATTTATTAAAATTTATGTAAATATTATTGTAAGATCAAAATCTTTGTCTATAGCTATGTATGAATGTTTATTAGATGTAAAGAGGTTTTATTTGGATTGCATGAAGACTTCACTACAAATAAGAATTGCATAACTTATCAAGATCTCTATTTTATTATTTCCTCAAATAAGGTATTAACATTTATAGTTATTAAATTGAGACTTCATATATATTATTAACCCTTTTCAATATCTATTCAACAATAAATTGCCTCACTTAGTCTAACTTTGGAGATAGACCTATAGGTGTTGTTTTGGGCCTATTAAGGTTTTCTTGATCTTTTCTCCATATCTCACCGTGATGCTTTTGTATAAATTATTCACCTAGAGGATATTTAATACATATCTCTTTGGCTTTATCACATACTTGATTGATCTTCGATTCTCTTGATGAGATCATTTGACTACCTTTGAGGCTCATACAAACTTATCATAGTTATGTTCTTCACATTTTACAGTCCATTTGTGTAGTGACTAAAGAAGATTGTAATTGAATTTTGGTACTATGATCTATAAATAACCATAAGGGTTTTAAAATATCCATGTTCATCTTCGATGGACTCATCCAATTTATTACACTCCAATAACACTTCTACAAATCATCAAAATGATGAAGAAACCCATCATTAGACTTGAAAATATGAATTTACTTCCTATGAAGTCAGTATGTTTTGGGTTAAATTTTTTGCAATTAATCTAAGAAAAATTTGATGACCTTGAGGAAAATAAGAATAATCTAAGCATGCTTTAGGTCTCTTATCAGTAGAGTTCCAATGAAGGATATTTCAAGAATAACCATTTCAATCCACCTGCAAACTTGAGATTTTTAGGTTATCTTGCATGCCTGTGTTGTTCTCTTATACTTTTGACTTATAATTTGATTTATATAATATTTAAGATCTTGGAAAACATGAACATCACACTGATCATCATTATTCAATCCTCTTCATGGTTCAAAATAATCTTCATAATCTTAATAACCTATTTGTCATGTCTAGCTAGCAGACCAAGGAGGTTTTATCGATAGTAAAACCAACAAATGCTTTAAAACTACACTAACATAGTATTATATATATTTTAAGACCCAAAATATATATTTTACAATCATCCACATTCATTCACTCTCTCTAGAAATTTTGACAAAAATGGAAAACTAAGCTAGTGGGGATTAGTAGGTAGTTTGGAGCATCTTAAGTCCTTAGCAATGGTTCATAAATCATATCCCCTACCTCTAGAAATTAATGATATAATTTTTAATGAGATTAATGTAATTATCATACCCTAATAGTATTGGATCTAATATTCTCTCTCCTCCATGAACTGAGTTTAAATGATCGGTCCTTCAGAAGCTACAAAGAAACTTGATATAGGAGAAGAATAGTTTTTGTCTTCTTTGGGCCTATGAATGCTTCAAAAAAATTATCCTACATTTGAACACACCTGATGAGGATGACATAATCATCACATGCTGAGTAACTCCCTCCTTTCACATTAAGACCTAATTTTAGATGCCTTTACAAGTTTATTTCAATGTTATAATTCATCTTCTTAGCATTTTATTGGCCCCAATAACTTTTGTTTATTTTATTGGCCTCATAAAATCATGGCACAAGTGTGAATTACCTTATAAGTTTATAATATACCTTAAAACCTAGTAAAATATTTTGTGGAGTGACTATATCCTAAATTTCCAACTTGATAAGACCTATCATATTTTAGGTGAACTTATTTATAGTACTAGGCTTCTCCACAGGGGAATATATGCTATCCTAGGCATCCATTGGAAATAAACATTGTGTGTAACATGATTTATCTGGGAGAGTTAGGAATCCATGAGAAAACTAAACCGTAACTTATCCAAATGCCTTATTTTCTCTGAAAATACATTTGCTTCCCCAAACCATGACAAAAGACTCTATAAGACCTCTTAGAAAGGGGGAAACAAGGATTAAAGGTCATGTTTTTGATTAGGTGGGATCACATTTTCCATGGGGGGTAATTTTTTCAACATTCTTGGTGACTCATAGGGGTATCATGCCTACTATGTGTATATATTAGTAGTCTCATGCATTCTTTGGGATATGGAGTCTCTTATCACACAACAATCAACCTGATTTGATTCTAACACTTAAATGAAACCTCTTGAGAAGAATGACTAGATAAATACCTTAAACATACATAACAATACCAAAAATAAACACATCAAAGAGAGGCACCAAAATAAAGAGGATACACACTATGTTAATAAGCACTTAGGGAAGACAAGACAAGAAACTACTATCTACAACTAATATTTAATAACTAATCCTCCTGGATCAGAAGTAACCCTCCTTGAGTCTTCTTCATGTGATGAGACATATTTTAAAATAATATAATCCTTGAATTTAACATTTGATAGACTAAGCTTTTTAATTACCAACTTGATCAGCACCCTCTCAAGTGAATCATCATCAAACATGTCTCCAATGTAGACATACTCATCTATCATTTAAAGCATACCTCATGTTGTTGACCAACCTTGATGATGTTAGAGAGATCTAAAATGAAAATCCTTTTATTTATAGAGGTGGAAGTAGCTTTAGATTCTACTAGTTATTTGAACCTAATCTCTTGCTCCTCTTGAAGAGGGTCATATTTAGCATATATTGCCACATAATGAGATAAACTTCATGAGTATGGCTTGTAAGATTTATTGGCTTGGTAGGAACTCTATACCTCTCATCAACAACTTCCTCTTATTCTTATTTAGATCCTAACCTCTCAAGTCTTTTAAAATCCTTGAACATGTCCAAGTATGACTTCCACATGTCTTCAAGGTCTCCTTGAATTTTCTCATGAGACTCAACAAGGTCATCAAATATGGTGTTCTCTTAAAAAACTTTATCATGCATATTTTCAACTCATGTTCAGATGTGACCTATTTAACTATTTCATGATTGCCCCTTATTTCATCAAGACTATACTAATCCTCTTCCCCCATGAAGAGTCAAACTTTATCTACCCATTTAATACTCAATTAATCTTGTCTTTCTATGCCAAACCTAATCCATCCTCCTCTATAGAGATGCCAACTTTTGTAACTTCATTTTGGAATTCATCTTCATGCTCTAGAAGGGTTATATACTTTCCAAGCAAGTCTATTTATCACATGAAACTATGGTATGAATACTCCCATTCCTGATTAGGATCAATTTATTTAATCGTTTTAATGGAATAATTTGTACAAGGGATTATTTCCATGTTAGCTTGCATTCTACCATCAATACAATACCTCTCATCCTCCTTGAAGACTATTTTTTTCATTTTTGACAAAGAGGAGCGATAATAAATATTTCCTAATCATTCACACTAAAAACACTATCCTCATAGATTTTTTGAGGTTTAATTACAACTTATTGATCTTCCTTTTCAAGGACCTCCATCTCACCACTTGGCTTTAACAAACTCTCCTTCACATTTTAATGCCCATCTTCTTCTATTAATGCACTCTGTTTTCCTTCACAAAAAGAGAGCGTGGGAGGGAAAGCGACTTAATTAGCTTGATTTAAACCTACTAGAGTGTCCTTACAACTTGGTATTTTAGGATAACTATGCTGATTGGATGCTTCTTGAATAGTTGTAACTTGAATTAACCTCCAACACTCAAACTTGGTCATTTTTAGGCTCTCTTGGATTGACCTCTAACATTCTTCCTCCCTCTTGATCCTTATCTTAAATATTAATAAACTCTTTCCAACTTAGAAAGACTTTTGGTGTGACTTTTACAACCTCTTCTCTCTCTTAAATTTAGATGGGCATAGGAGAAGATTCATTCTCAAGGATTGGGATGGTATAAGCAATAGTCATGGTCCAAAAAGGCCTCCAAGATGGAATCATCTTAGGATCTTGAGGAAGGGCGAATGGATTTGTAATAGACATAGGTTTCTCTTTATGAATACAAGTCTTCAATCATGGAATATTGGGGCTAGTGGACTTATTAAGAGATTCATTGACTTTATTTTGATGTTGTATTGTAGCTTGGAAGAGATTCAAAACAAAATAAGTTTGACTTGGGATAAGAGAAGGTGCATAAGACTAACTGAATCGGATTTTCACCTACTCCCATTTCATTAGGTTATCTTCCACTAAGTGTATCAGTCTATTAACCTCTACCTTTTGATTGGTTGGATGATATTCCTTCTCAACACCTACCAACACTCTCCAAAATTCTTACAATAACTCTTTAAGCTATTGAATTGAATATATAGGATAACCTAAATTTTTTGGAGTTCATCAAGATCTCTGAATAGTGAGCATGTAGTAATGTCAAATTCTTGTACAGGTAGAATGAAATCTCTAAAAACAAAAAATCCATGAAGTAAATGTTTTCATTAACCAGCTCAGAAGAAGAAGAAGAAAGTACATATAGGGTGAAATTAGGTCACCAAAAAGTTAAAACCATAATTCACAATTAGAACCCATTTAAAGTTAAATGACCCCTAATGACTTAATTAACTAACCTAAGTTGAAAAAACATGTAGGTGAAACCAATAGGTGGTAAAACACCTACACTAACACCCCCGTAAAGTGTAGATTAGGTAGGTAGAAGAATTGGATCCCAATAATAAGGCTTGATGAGGTACCCAAGCACAATGTAACTCCCATAAACTAGGGTAAAGGAGAAAACTTGTAGGAACAACAATCCTCCCCAAAAGAGATCAAAGAAGAGAAGAGAGATAAAAAGGCCCACTAAGGTCTAGAATTGACTATAGCCACCTAGTGTCCACCAGAGGAATGCTCAAAAGTGATTGTGAATTGGAAGTAGATGTAGTGAAGAGTGGTTCACCCTAAAATAGTCAATTTGTCTACCAAGTGCTTGATGGATCTTCAACCAAGGTGTAATTTTTATGAAATGAATGATTCTCATACTATGAGGTAGATGATCTAACTTCTCTATGTGAAGATGGTAAACTAGAAGAAGAGGCAAAGAAGGTATATGGAATACTTTGTAACTATGGAATAGACTACCTGATGTCTGATGTATCCTAGATTAGTAGACCATTTCCTTATAATTTTAGAAGTACACCAGAGGTAGGTGGATCATGAATTAATTCTTGCATATCTAGAAGCTGAGAAGGAGATGGTGGAGGTGTGTCCACTTCACTATTGTAATCATCTATAGAAGAAGAGTTATCAATATCAAAAAATGCTTAGGTTCATAAGTGTTAATAGGTATAGGTGAGTTCAAAGAGGAATTTGAAGAATCTAAAAGAGATTCAGAAGCAAAGTATGAGAAGCTATATATCTAAGTCTGATGATCAACCATTCACATAGCCAAAATAGTATCACTATGTAACTCCCTAATGTACAGTGATTATAGAGTGAATTCAACTCATATGTGTAGACCAAGGTGAGCGATCTGATAGATAGGAGATTAGTTTAGAGTGAGGGCACACTTAGAACATTATTGAATGTTCTACCATTCACTTTAGTAGACCTTCTCCTAAGAACCTTTTTAGAAGTGTTATCACTCAGTTGTATAGAGGACATGTCACATGGTTCTAAGGAACTGAACTCAATTTGTGAAGAGGTCATGTGATATGAATAACCAGATTCAATGACCCATGTAGGAAGAGTTAGAGGCATAACTACAACTAAGGCTTTGCCATTTTGTTTTCCCTTATTATTCTCTTTTTCCTCTTCTTTGCCAAAGTCATTTGCCTTAGTGGATTCATGGGTTGATGAAGATGGTTTGATAGAATATGTAACACCTATGTTGTTTTGACTAATAAGGCTAGTAAGGTGGTCAATTTATTTCTTCAAACATTTACTCTCATATTGCTTATGTAATCAATTCCCACATTTGATCCAATTTTTCTTAGGTTTATGACTGGAAGAAGAAGTCACATTGTTTGATTCGAAGGTGGAAATATTTTCACCCTTCTCATCATTTTCCTTGCTCTACTTTCTCTCTCTATTGTTAAAATCCTTATCTTTCTCAGCAAGTAGTACATGAGATTTAGATGATTTCACTATGTCCATCTGTATCAACTTATCTTGCTCTTGAATTAGGTTAGTAATAAAGGTATCTAAATAAATGCATATTCCATGTGGTGTCAAGATCACTTTTACTGGGATGGAAAGTGGACATAAATACAAAATATTTAGGAACCAGTTTAGAGAGTATTGATAAAATAGTTTATTCATATTTCTTGTTATTCTCACATGCTTTTAATTACAATCTCAAAATTCCAAACTTGGTGAAGAAGTCCTGAATAGTGTCAAAGTCATTTGGGCTCAATCTAATGAGCTCATTTTCTAGCTCATGTCCTCTCATCACATCCTGTACCCCAAAGAGATTGGTGAGTTGGGCCCACACTTCAATAGGTGTTTTGGTAGATTTGAAGTAAAAGAGTAGATCTAGGGAGATGGAAAGACATAGTAGTCCATGAACATTGTCATAATGGTTAAACCATTTTATTTTTGCTCTAACATCAGTAGGTTCAGTGTCAGTGCCCATTATAATTTGATGGTAACCCCTAGATTGTAAAATTATTTCCATTCTAGGTTTTATTCATTATAATTAAATATTTTAAGTAGACTAATAGAGAGTGAATCCATAGTGCAGAAGTAATGTTTTTTGTAGTAAGTAAAGAAGAATGTAGAAAAAAGAAGAATGCACAACAAAACATAGTACCCTCTTAGAACTATTGACAATTACCCCCTTAAATGTTTGAAATACAATTATGCTCGTATAGACATTGAATTAAACTAAAAATGCATCTTAAGTAGTAGGTACATAAGTACAAGGAACTAGAGGGACATCAGATTTAACTAATAATGTATCCAAGAGAGCGTACAATAGGGATGAAGTGAGATTTAAGCCATTACACCATGAAGAAAATAGATTTTACAAATATATAAAAAAATACCACCAATACATAGAGAGTAAAAAACTATGCACTTTCAAAAAAAATAACACCCAAAATGGAGATAAGGATTGAAAGTTATGGCACTTACCAGTTCTTACTTCTACACATTCCCAGACCCTTTCCAAAACTATAAATTTCTTACATGATCAAAGTTCTAGACAACCGGTAATTAGGTTTTCAAACAATTTCATGTTGAGAACTTAGACAAGTATGTCTCCTTAAAAACACTGAACAAGTCTAGTAGTCAAGATTTTGAACAACTGCTACTTTGGGCTTTCAAACAACTGCAACTTGGTAAACCAGAGAAGACTCCTTCCCACACAAGTCTGATGACTTATCCAAGTAAGTTATTAGGTTTTGGAATTCCGATTACTGACTACCAATTTCTTCCAAGTTACTAGGATTATGAAGTATGATTACTTAAGTTTCTAGATTTATGGGTTTTGTAGGTTCTTCTACTTGTTCGTACAAATGTCTATCAGTAAGAAGAAAACTTGATTTCTAGAAACTTAATGAAATTTATTAAAAAAATAAGAGAGACCCATTTTATATCTCAAAAAACCCACAAAAAATATGCATGCAGATTTTTCATCAATGACCTTTTGACATGAGTTTTGAGGTAGAGAAGAATCACGCCTCTAGGGTAAAAAAATGGCCATAAATTTATGAACTTTATCAAAAATATAAGAGAGACCCATTTTATATCTCAAAAATCCCATAAGGAATATCCAACTCAATTTTTGATCTAAGTTCATTTCACACAAGTTTCAAGGTACAAAAGAATCACACCTTCAGGATTAAAAACATACTCGTATAGAAGAAAAACTAGTAATGGAAAATGCAAGAGGATCATGCCAAACGAGACAAATGCATGAGGATATCAAGAAACCTATGATACCATACTATAATTCACCAATATCTCTAAATAGTGAGCATGTAGTAATGTCAAATTCTTGTATAGGCAAAATGAGAGCTCCAAAAATAAGAAAATTTCAGAAAGGAAATGTTTGCATTAACCAACTTAGAAGAAGAAGAAAGTAAATATATAGTGAAATTAGGTCACCAAAAAGGTAAATCCCTAATTCAAAATTATAATCCACTTAAATTTAAATGACCCTTAATGACTTAATTAACTAACCTAAGTAAGCAAAAAAGATGTGTAGGTAAAACAATGAGGTGGGAAAATGCCTACACTAATAAAATCATGCTCTACTTCTCTATCATTCATTATCATCATGGTTAAAATGTCTATTATGGTTCTTTTAAAGTTAGATAAGAATGAGGAAGGAACAACATAGCATTAACAAGGTTGATTATAGGGATAGGTGGGATATTGGTAAAATTGGTAGTCAATTGTTTGAGGACTACTTCGAGAGAATCCATGAACTACAATAACTTGACAAGAATAGTATGAAGGTACACAAGAAGTATTTTTATCATATTAGTAATGATACATACCAATTTTATATTTCAAGGGAACTTGGACTGCATAGACCAACTAATATTTTCTTGTAGTTGCCATTGATGTTTGTTGAAATGCCTCCAAAGGCTGATATGTTAAAGGACAATGCCAACAATCCTTCAACCACCTTGGAACTTGTCCTAACAAGCATTCTATAAATATTATATATCAATTTAGAGGATGTTTCAAGCCATCTCACTTGATCTCTACAATGGGATTGGTATTAGGCTGTGGGTGACCTCTAAGTAGACTGAAACTCCAGGTTATAAGGCTAGCTCCTATTGATGTGTCAGTTAAGCTCACAACAATACACTAATAGATTGATAAGGAAAAGGGAGAAGAATAAAATTAAAAAAAACTAAAGGGGTGATACACCAAATTAATTGATCACTACCAACTAACTCCATCTACACATGTAGACCATGAGACTAATCTAAATATATACTACTCTTAATATGAACCCTTTACATCAACATTTGTATATGATGGTTGTGATGGATTACTAGGATAGGATGACTAATAAAGATGATTAAAATGACACTAATAAATATAAAAACTCACTCAACCCTTGTTCTTCACTTTTACACTTCACATGACTTGTATACAAATCTTTCAAACTACATATGGATGCTACAATAGGATAACATGTCATGGAATACTGAGCAAATCACTTAACAAGATCAACCATACATGTACACACATAAAGTAAATATGTAAAAGGAGGTAAAAACATTAGTTTTTATTGATCCAAGGCATACAAATGAGTAGGGATTTACCATATTATGGTGCAAGATCCTTATAAATCCAAACACGGTTGTATACATAGTAGAATTGAAGGAGAGATAAAAGATATGTGTATATGATCTGATTGACAAGAGTCATTGTTGTAGGATAAGTTACAAATAATTATAAGTATCCTTGGAACCTTATTCATATGTGTCAACCTAGTGAATGATGACCCCTTCATGGATTTGGTGTAGGGTAAGTTCTTAAGTGAACTTGATGACTCACTAGCACCTTCAAAACTACCTTTTCTTTGCTTGTGAAAAGTTACAAGTGGTATCCTTAGTCATCAAGTCACCTTGAAATACTCTTTGTCCCTATATTTGATACTTTGTGTAGCTTTGGGAGTCTTCCATATTGATGTTACGGTAATCATCATACCCTTTTAGGTGTCTTAAAGCCCATCAAATTCATTATACTTTTCTCCTAATGATTTTTAAAATATATACTAACATATCCTACTCAAGGCTACATATATTCACCTTATTTAACTTTTTTATGATCTAATAAAGCTCCGAAAAACATCAAAAAAATTATTTGTGGTGTTCAAGAGACTCTTAGGCTTTCTATGATTTCACATAGGTCTGCCATTAGACTTCTTGAACAACATAGTGGTATAGTCACCTCTTGGGCCTAATTTAGTGGCATGAAAGCTCATGTATCATGTTGATAATTTTATATAAATAGAATATAATATCCAATAACCTTTTCTTAGGCTTTCAAATCCTTTTTACCTACTCATCACCATCTTGTATACTCACAACTAAGCATATCTCTTCAACTTTTGGGCTAATTTCATACACAATGATCTTCACACATGCCACAAAAAAGTGATAGCATATTCCCAAGGGAAATAAAGAGTTCATTGAATTAATTTTAAGGAAAAATATGTTATTTTGAATTTATTTTGGGAGAAACCTAGTCATTAGGTCATTTACAATGTTTACGGAGGGTTTAAAGAGACTCATCTCATTAACAATGATTCATAGAGGAGAGGCATTGGATGAAAAACTTTATGCATGAAAATTTTAATAAATTTAACCCTTTATTTATCTCTAATGTCTCTTATAACCATGCATCTTCTCATGTGAGATCTAAGCAAAGTTTGAAGCTTCTTGGGTAGATTATAGGTAATCTATGAGTGATAAGGGTTCTTAATGATCATTCATAGATAATTAGGATTATTTGTAAGAACTAATTCCATATATTTATTGAATACACACCTATTAAACACTCTCATTGTGATTGATCAACCATGCATACACTTCAATGTCTTCTAAAATTAATTAATATGCCTCTTGGGCTAGGCAGACTATGTGGGAGGATTGAAAAAGTGATTTAGGCCTCAATATGTTATTTTAATGCTAGTTATTTTATTCAATAACGTTACAAGATACTTGAGACACTATATATTACATTTTACAATAGTTATCAAATTCATCTACCTTCAAACATTATAAAACTTGATTTGAGCAATAGAAAGGGTCTAAGAGCTAGTTTGACATTATAGCCCTAGTTGTGCTTCAGTTAGGCTATCTACTTATTCCATAGGTTCCTATCCTCTTAGAAGATTTTACCAAGAACACACACACCTCTCCTAAAAATGTATACTCATTTATCGATACCAAACATATTCACGTTTTCTTCATACTGAGCACAGACTTATAGGTGGTGATTAGGCATGTAGTTGTTCCTTGTTTTGGTCCTTGGATTGGGTTTGCATTGGAAGAAATACTCTTTGAGTTTATAATATATTTATAGAGATCTTACTTAGGATAGGATCTCTTCTTGTCATTTCCATAAATCCTGCATCCTTACAATATTTTTCTTTCTACTTTAAGCCTATGACATGATTGTAAGCTTATGTTAAGGCCTAATCCCTATTAAATCTCAAAACCTATATCTTGATTCTTTCTTTTCTTCTCAAGGTGTTACCACCTATTAACCATATATTAAAAATTTTATCACTCCTCTTGAATATTTGTCAATCTTTGAACAATGAGTACCCATCTCCCACATACACCTTCATATAATTATGGGTCTAGTTTATATACTACATCAGCTAATTTGAGGATGAGTCTTTAGGATTGGATTTAGAGTCCATGATAAGCCTTAAAAGGGCATCCAGAATAAATAATATAAACTATTATACATTTATCATACTTAAAACCATCTGAATGAAACTCAGGGACTTATTAACATGCAAATTTATTCCATCTTTCACACAAAACCCTATAGGTACTTGATTTTAGTTTGTTTACATACTTAAGGAAATATATTCAAATCTCTAGATTGTGTTGAAACTTTTCATCTTCCCTTTAATTTTTTAATACATGCATGTAATTTCCTATAGATATTTCTCAATATTTAATTAAATCTTATTTTTAGATAAAAATCTCTACCTGCAGCTATGTATGAATGTTTGTTGGATGCAAAGAGGTTCTATTTAAATTGCATGAAGACTTCTTTCCAAATAAGAACAACATAACCTATCAAGATATCTATTTCCTTACTTCCTCAAACAAGGTCTTAAATTTTCTATATCTTAAATTGATACCTCATTTACATTATGAAACTCCTCTCTAATCATTGTCAATCTTTGAACAATGAGTACCCATCTCACATATACACCTTCACATAATTATGGGTCTAGTTTCTATACTACATCAGTTGATATGAGGTAGAGTCTTTTGGATTGTATTTAGAGTCCCTACTAAGCCTTAAAAGGGCCTCCAAAATAAATAATATACCCTATTATACATTTCTCATACTTAAAACCATCTAAATGAAACTCAGGGACTTCTTGACATGAAAATTTGTTCCATCCTTCACCGATAGGCCTATAGGTACTTGTTTTAAGTTTGATTATGTACTTAAGGAAATCTATTTAAACCTCAAGATCATGTTGAAACATTCCATCTTTCCTTCACTTTTCTAATACATGCATGTAAGTTCCTATAGATATTTCTCAATATTTATTGAAATCTTATTGTTAGAGAAAAATCTCTGCCTGTAGTTGGGTATGGATGTTTCTTAGATGCAAAGAGGTTCCATTTTGATTTCATGAAGACTTCTTTCTAAATAAGAACAACATAACCTATCAAGATATCCATTTTCTTATTTCATCAAAAAAGGTCTTAACATTTCTATATCTTAAATTGAGACTTCATTTACATTATGAACCTTTCTCAATATTTATTCAACATTTTAATTGCCTCACTTATTCCACATTTACAAATAGACTTTTGCATGTTGTTTTGGGCCTATTAATGTTTTATTGATCTTTTATCCATATCTCACCTTAGATATTTTGTATAACTTATTCAATTTTAGGATATTGAATACACATCTCATTGGATCTATTACATTCCTCAATGATATTCCATGCTCATGATGAGACTATTTGAATACCTTGGAGGCTCAAAAATACTTATCATAGCTACATTCTCAACATTGTATAGTCCATCTCTAAGGTGACTAAAGAGGATTGTAATTGAGTTTTGTAATTTTAAACTTTCAATGAGTTTGACTACTATAAAATCAATGTGTTCATCTTGGATGGCCTCGTCCAATTTATTACAATCTAATAATACTTCTACAAATCATCAAAATGATGAAGAAACCCATCATTAGACTTGAAAATATGAACTTACATCCTATAAAGTGAGTATTCATTGAGTTAGAGTTTTTGTAATTCATATGGAAAATATTTTATGACCTTGAGGGAAATATTAATCAGTTAATTATGATTTAATTCTCTTGTCAAATGAGGAACAATGCAAAATCTTTCAAGAATAACCCTTTCAATCTACCTACAATCTTGACATTTTCAATTTTTATTGCATGCATGTGATGGGATGATTATTGGATTTATATAATCCTAAATATATTCGAGATCTCCATGATTTAAAATACTCTTCATAAACTCAATAAAATAGCTATCATGTTTAACTAATAGACTAAGGATATTTTATTGATACTACATCCAATGAATACTTGAAACATACATAAAAATATTATTTAGGATATTTTAACACCCCAAAGACATATTTTCCAACCATCCACATGCATTAACCCTCTTTACAACTACTGATAAATTGGAAAACCGAGCTAGTGGGGATTAGTGGGCAGTTAGGACCACCTTAATTCCTTAGCAGTGGTTTAGAAATCATAGCCCCTACCTATTTAAACCAATTCCATAATTTTTAATTTAATTAATGGATTTATCATCTCATAATATAAATCACTTTGATATTCTCTCTCCTCCATTAACTGAGTGTAAATCATTGGTCCTTCTTAAGCTTCCAACAAAGTTTATATAGGATAAGAATATGTTTTTCCTTATTTGGGCCTATGAATGCTTCCAAAACATGATATTGCATATGAACACACCTAAAGAGGATTAAATAATCATAACATGATGAGTAACTCCATCCTTTCACATTGAAACCTAATTTTAGATACCTTTACAAGTGTATTTTAATGTTATAATTCATATTCTTGGCATTTCATTGACCCCACCAACATTTTTACATTACATTGGACTTATATAATCATTAAAAAAGATTTAATTACCTTAAAAGTTGAAAATATACCTTAAAACCTGATAAAACCTTTTATGGAGTAGTTATATCATGACTTTTGAACTTGACAAGACCTATCATATTTTAAGTTAACTTTTTTTACATGAATAGGCTTCTCCACAAGGGCCTATATGTTATCTTAGGCATCCATTAGACATAAAAATTGGGTGTAACACAAGATCTATCTTTGAGAGTTAGGAATACGTGATAAAACTAAACTTTAACTTCTAAAAATACCTCAATTTTTCCAAAAATACCTTAACTTCCTAAACCACGACAAAATACTCCATAATACCTCTAGAAATGGAGAAACAAGGCATAAATGTCACGTTTTTTATAAGGGGTTGACATTTGCCATTGGGGAGGGGGAGCACTTTTGTTAACATTACCATGACTGGTTTCTCAATCGTATATAAATTTTAATTACTTAATGGGTTTAGTGTCATGATACATTCATGGCACAACATAGGAAAATTACCATTCATAACATGATATTCCAACAATTGTTTAGAATGATAACAGATCCTAATGAACCAATTATATCCATTAATACAATATTCAAAAATATGTACATCCATTTGGCTAATACATAGAGACCTACTACTACCTTAACACTAGAAATGTATAAAACCACCTTATATCCTATGACTTTAATTTTATTACATAAGCCTCCAAACATTAATAACTTATCAAATGTCTATGTTGAAACTATCAACATTTATAGTTAGTTGAATCTTATATTAAAAACTATGCCCAATATTGACCCAAATTTGCTAATATTGAATCCTACCCCAAATATCAATTAGAATGTCATTAGTGACTAATCAAAACTAGGTTTTCAATAAGTTCTATCTAACTCATGTCATACCAAATTATAGCCTAATCTTTCTAAACAATCCTACACATGTGACCAACCAACACAATTAGAATCAAGCTTTAGTCTTAGTCAACACTTCTACCACATAGGGGAAAAATTATGACTCTAACAAAAACGAGTTGGATGTCATCTAATGTATGGTGAAAAAAATTAGAAATGATTTTTTGAGTATGTATAAAATATTATGGAACACTGTAGGAAAGCCAACCAATAGGAAATTTTTGTTCCAAAGATACAATAAACCATTCAATATGTCGGGAAACAATTTAGGCCCTCAGCCCATTAGATTGACTAGGATAAATATTTTTTAGGTAGGCTTATTTAAATATTGTAGGGTCCATATCACTACACATAATATAAAATTAAATTGTATAAATTTTTTCACTACTTTTGAAATATTAAAAAAGGATATGGAAATATATGAGTTAGTCTCAAATTAGCCCGATTCCTCTATTTTTGATCCCTCTAATACTACCATTACTACCATGGTATTTGAGAAATATTATTTTTCATTTCCTATTGAGGATGAGAATTAACTAGAGGATAACATAGCTAAAATTCATGCATTTCAATAATTATTAGGACTAAGTATAATCTAATAAATAGGAACCCATATCTTGATACAATATCCACACCTCCTAATAACTACACACCCACTCCCCTTGATAAAATTTTTAAAAACAATCCACCCCCTCCTACAGGTAATGATCATCAATCTCAAGATGATCCATACACCAAGAGTTAATATAATATAGTTGAGGATATGAAGGAAATAAAGGATAATATTATACTTCACAAGTTGGTCCAAATCACGAAGCAAAGGGATCTTTTTCTCAAGGCTTTAAATATTAAATCATCAATATATAAGTTAAAATTTATACATAAAAATATGGTTGTGTACAAGGATAAGCGTTAGGTACCACCCTTTCTATTGACTATTATAATCTGTGGAAAAAAACTATACAATTGCCTAGTTGACTCAGGAGCCTCAACCAATGAAGTGCCCACAGGGATATGCAAAATACTAAGGTTGACCCTAGATAAATAAAAAATAGTATTCCTCCAAATTGAAGCATATTTCCTCCTAGTTGTGGGAGAGTTACTAAATATTCACATACATCTTGCCTCTAAGTCACATGTCCAGTAGTATATTGACATATTAGCAGTTGACATTCATGAGGCCTACAATTTAATGATAAGTTGTGACTATTCAAAGGTGTTAAATGGATACATGGGTAAACATTTCTCACACATGTCATTATTTTTAAAAAGAGTATCCAATTAGATCAAGGCTGATGGGGAACTAGAAATGAAGTATATAATCATAGAGAATAATGCCAAAAATGAAAGAATTAACTTTGTTTTATCACATGTAGGGGTATACACCTTCATAAACAATCTTGAAAGAAATGAATGATAATTTTAAGGTCATTCATATTTTGTAACCTTTTACTTTTATGGTTCTATAGTAAGAGGATTTTATTGTAGGGATCTAATTCATAATGAAACAATTTTCCAAGTAGTTTCTTTTATATGGAGACTCAAAGTTGGGTGTTAACAAAATTAGGATTCAATACCAATGAAAACTATCATACTCAATAAGTATAAGCATAAAGCCTAAGATTTTATCAAGTCATTCAAAGATTTTTATATAAAATAAATACCCAAAGAGTAGAATCAAGTAGTTTATTCCATGGATACCTCTTTTAGCAATATGGTTCCTGTTGATGTCTTAAAATGGTGCTAGATCTTAATCAACAAAAATGGGAAGTTTCAAGCTGTGGGACAATGCAGCTTGAAAAAAACCTCCAAATTTTAAAGAAGATGGTCTCTTCTTTTGTATTGGGTGTTGGGGAAAAGGAATAGGAGACTAAACAGAAATGCAACATGCAAGAATTGAAACCTAACTATGGTGATGCGCCTGAGAGTAATCCTAACCCTAACCTGAGCACAGTGAAACTATTATGTGATTCTATTACATTTAAGAGTAGACAAGTGCATGATCAATGTAAAATATTGGAATAACAGAAATAGAGGCTCACAACAGGGGAGTCTTTTGCTGAGATACAGGAATTGTCAATAAAGGCATAGTGTCCAATCTTCTTAATAGAATCTTCCAATCACATTAGAGGCCCAAAAGTCATGCACAGTTATGTAGAACTTCAGATTCCAAAAAATGGGACAGAAGCAAATAACATTTCCAATCACAACACTAGAAAATCTACAGCATAGACTACTTTGCAAATGACACAGATGATATCAACAAGGGCATAGTGTTCAATTTTCTTATTGAATCTTCCAGTCATACAAAAGATGCAAAAACACACACAGTCATATAAACCTTTCAACTCAGGAAAATGTAACAAAATCAAATGATATTATTGGCCAAAAACTCTGAAAGTCTAAAACTATGAGAATTCCCCCCCTTATATTTTACAATTCTT
The DNA here is from genome assembly GCA_037957365.1 of Torreya grandis. Lineage (NCBI taxonomy): Eukaryota > Viridiplantae > Streptophyta > Pinopsida > Cupressales > Taxaceae > Torreya > Torreya grandis. The sequence goes on along the minus strand of JARHVA010005011.1, from coordinate 828,372 downwards.
CTTCTTATATCCCCAGATGTCTCCCTATAATTTCTTTCCCATGCAATCTTCTCTATCCTTTTCTCATAAGAGACAAACAAACGACACATTCAATGCTGTGGGTGGCTCTAAAAATATACCCGATGAACTGTTTCATCTACTCGAATTAACTCCAGCCAATTTTCTCTCCATTTTGCTTTAACAGATAGACGGACACTTTATTCTATTAGATATGAGGGAGGACACTTAGCCGATTCATAAACTTTTCCCTTTATGGTCTAGGAGGCACCAGAGGATGACACTTGGCACCTTCTGCCTGATTCATCAAAGACACATGGCTCTCTCCGCTTCCCTTGTAGTAACACTAGGGGCACATATAGGATTTTTATGGATGGAGACATTTGGCAGCTTCTGCCAATTTTGAAGTAACACCTGGGACCCACCACAATTTTATATTTGGCAATAGAGCTTGATGATGATTCTCTCAAGCGTTGACACATGGAGGCCTCTACGGTTTTGAGGAGGGTAAGTGCCATCTTCCGCTTATTTTATGGATGGAGTAGAGGGGGACCCAGAGAGTGACATTTGGCAGCATCCGCTACTTTGTGGCACTTAATAAGACGATGCCTTTACGTTGAATGGAAAGCATTGGACTCACAGCTTCCTGAATGCTGACACATGGTGAAGTCTGTTGCTTCAAAACTTAGGCAAAAGAAACAAGAAGGAGAAACGGTCCCGTAGCCAGAGAATGACACTTGGTAGCTTCCACTACACTCTAACACTTAGTCAAAATAAATTGGCCCTCTGCATCAAGACTTCATAGCTTCGCCCAAAGAATCAAAATTTTAGTGCTTGAATCAAAGAATAAATTAAATATGACGTAGAGTAAAAATTACTCTACAATTATTGGTGAACACTAGGACTTTTGGTCCTGCTAAAAAAGAACCTGACTCTCGCTCGATCAAAATTTCAAAATTTGCAGCCTTAAAAGAGCTGTCTAGAAGATAGACCACTCATGGTCGGATAATCCTTCCTTTCTTTGCAACTCATCAAAATCCAAATCTAAGCTAATGAGATCCTTGTGTCAAAAGGTTTGTAGGATCTGGGCAGTGGCTTTCAACTTGGATTCTAACCAAAAAAAAGGGATTAGAACATTTTCAACCTCAAAGGTTGGAGAATCATCATGCAAGCTCTAAAAAATTGTTTGATCCCTTTCCCTGGCCATCATCAATGGTTGGATTTGATCCACCAACAACACCATCCTTGCATCCAAAAATGGGGAAGGAAGGCCCAGTTGCACCAGATCTTCAATGTGTTGCCTCATTTTGCCGATGCCTTCTTAGACGACATCGAGACAGCGTCTATAGTTGTTGGTTGTGGCATTATGACTGAGCTCCTCGTTGACCCATTTCAAAGTAGCCATTTTATTGAGAATCCTTGTGGTTGCCAATGTTGCATCCCTTGAGCTATAGAGCTTCTTCAGCAAAGAATGAGAGTCTGCGACTCTCTGGGAGATCATGGCCAAAGTGTTTTGTACTAGATTCTTGACCATCTTGCACAACTGTTGTGCGTGGCGTAGGAAGGTGAAAAGTGGCCTAAGCTAGAGAATCTCCAAAGAGATTCTCTCCCATGCTGACTTGTAGAGTTTCTTCACTAGCTACACCATTTTGATACCTCTTGGCCTATTAACCAGCTCAATTACTAGTTTTGCGGTCCGCTGTTGCTCTACCTAGAGCTGGGATTGAAAAGCCACACCCTTGTTCTATTCTTCTAGCAACCCTTATTGTGATTGGGTAACCTGCAGTTGGAGTCCTTCAATTTTTCCCTGCAATGTTGCATTTTTCCATCTTAGAGCTGTTGTTGCACCCTTGGCAAGTTCAAGATCTGCTTTCAGAGAATCATTTTGGGCCTGAATTACCCGTTGAGTCTGGAGGGAAATAGTATCTTGCAACTATTTTTGCAGACTAGCTATCTCATTGTCTTTCTAGTTTATTTGTTTGGCCAAACTATTGCAGTTTGCCTTATTTGTGGCCAGGTCAGCCTCCATCTTCTGCAATCTCCTTGATATCCTCAAATAATCTTCTGTGACTGCAGAAGTGGATTCGGTCATGAGCTCGACTCTATCTTGAGGCCTGAACAGGGACATATCGATGGCCACTGCGTTCATGTTGTATTCTTCTGGCTGCATTTGTTCACTCAGCTTGGCAATGTTGGGCGACAAATGGGTCACCATCAGCTGCTATTGAATGGGGTCAAATTGTGACCTCAAATGTGGCACTACCAGCACTTTATTCACTTTACTCCTCTTCTTCTCTAATCGGGCTTCTCTTTCCTTCCTTGCGGCATCAACCTACGTCTGGAAAGTGGAAGGGGATGCAATATATCCCCCTACGAAGGGAAATCCTTACAGTAGGCCATATTGGAGAACCATTGGCTAGCTGGGGGTGAGTTGAAGGGGCATTTTTCTAGGAACAGAGGGGGAGAAATAGGGTAACATTAAGGCTTGAGGCATGGATTGAGAGCGAGGAGGGGGAGTAATTCCTACCTGAGGAGAAGTTGTAGTGATCTACACTGGGCACTGCGAAGTCTGTTCTTCCTCTTCTGGGTCCAATTGGGACTACACCCTTCCTCTCATCCTGGGTGTTTTTGATGTTCCTGCCATCTCTAAATCTCTTGTATAATAACTTGGTATGAACCTTTTGCAAGATAAAAACACGCTTGCTGTAACAAATTTCACTAGGTGCCACAATCACAATGAGCAAGATATTTTCACAGGAATGCTTGAGAGTTTGTAAACTTTAAAATTTGGTAAGGGATTTTTATGGGCCTATCAAGTCCCAAATAGCATTAAATTAAGGCGACCGTTAGAAAATCCTACTCAATCTTTGGAAAACAATGAGGTAGACACATTATGCGACGTAAGGTACCTTGGAGATTTTGAAAGATTTGGGGAAGCATTTATTACAGCAAAAAAAATAAAGAATTAAAGAATTTCTAAGATGCCGACTTTGCGTTTAAAATGCTTATTTTAAAGAAAAAGCGGGAAAGCAAAAACAAAACAAAGTAATGCAGGAATGGAAACTACCTAACTACATTGATTTAAAATCCTTATTTTCCTCTGAGATTGAAAATGAACTTTCCCACGTCCTCTTTATGACAAACCAACTTGTGTTGCCATACTAGTGGTTGCAACAGATATGTCGTTGATGGAATGTTCTCTGCACCATCCACATAGATCTGCCTACACTCAAATGAGTCTAAGTAAAATGTGTATTCGACACCAATGAACTCTTCTTGTCCTTCAATGCCCATCGAATATTGGTTCTTCATGTTGTCAGGTGTCATCAAGAAATCATGGGCTATTGGTTCTTCATGCTGTGCCTTTTGGTATCCATTATCTTTTGGCACATCTTCTTCATATTCTAGCTTTATTTCATCATCATGCTCTTTGATGACTTCATCCTCTTGTAAGGATGAATTAAAAGGCTAGCATCTCTTTTGCATACTCATTTGAATCTCAGGGATTTCTTCTTCATCTGAAACTAGCTCAACACCTCCTATCTCAATGACTTGGTCGAGGGAGTGTCCATGTTCCTCCATATCCTCTTGCAGAGTGAGGAAAAAATCAAAAATGATCTCCTCCTCATCAAAAGTTAAAGAAAAATCTTATGGCTTATCCTCTTGCTCATCAAAAGGAGAGTTTATGGTGATCTCCTCCTCCTCTGTACTGATGAAATCCTCTTGACTAGCCATGAATTGAATGCACTCCTTTGCAAAGTTTTTAGCTGCTTCATCATCCTCTTCGGTCCAACTTAGAGACTCGTCATCACGCTGAAAGATCTAGGGAGTGGTATAAGAAGTTTCTTCTGAAGCGGGCTCATAGGAATTTTCATGGAAGTGAGGACCCTTTTGAGGAATGGTGGGGGAGAGTTGAGGAAGAAGTGAGGGCCCGGGGTCATCCTAACTTGCTGCTAACATGGGCTCTACATTATTGGGGAATTGACCTTGACAATTTTGACCTTGCCCATGAATAGGGGTGGCATATGCCTGATCTGGAATTTGTGGTGGTGGATATGAAGTTTGGTAGATTTGATAAGGCTGGTTCTCATGAACACCTAGCCTCTCTTTTATAAATGCAATCAATCCACACACATCTAACATTTCGTATGTAAGCTCTTGCCAATATGCCCTTTCAATGGGATCCCACTCACTTTTGATCAGGTCTATGGCCTCCCTCACTTGATAGATGACCTGACAAGGAATTTCTTGACCACATCCCCTTCTGTTATCAAGCTCTAACACATATTTTTTAAATCCTAGCAATGATTTTTTGAAAGTGAAAATAAGGTTAGGTTCAACATGGGATGAGACATATTGGGGGGACTGGGCATAAGACTGATGTGGTTCATAACAATATGCATCCTCATTACTCGACATGATTCTAAGAGAAGCTTGTTCTAGATAAAACATATTTGAAGGAGAATAAGACTCATAGCTATGAGTTACAGAGTTATACATACCAAAGGGATTTCTTGATGATACTGCTTGATTGGCTGGTGATGCAGAGTCATTGTTGGTGTCGATAAAAACCTCCAAAGGCAGATTGGCTTAAGAATACACCAAAATTCTTCAACTCCTTGAAAGATTTGTCCCATCAGGCATGCCAGAAACTGTTGATGTCTTAAAATGGCACTAGATCTTAATCAACAACAATGGGAAGTTTCAAGCTGTGGGACAATGCCGCTTGAAAACAACCTCCAGATTTTAAAGAAGCTAGTCTCTTCTTTTGTATTGGGTGTTGGGGAAAAGGGATAGGAGACTAAACAAAAATGCAAAATGCAGGAATTGAAACTTAACTATGGCAATGCACCTTAGAGTAATCCTAATCCTAACCTAAGCATAGTGAAACTATTATGTGATTCTATTACATTTAAGAGCAAACAAGTGCATGATCAATGTAAAAGATTGGAATAATAGAAACAGAGGCTCACAATAGGGGAGTCTTTTGCTGAGATACAATAATTGTCAATAAAGGCATAGTGTTCAATCTTCTTAATAGAATCTTCCAATCACATTAGAGGTGCAGAAGTCACGCACAGTTATGTAGAACTTCAGATTCCAGAAAATGGGACAGAAGCAAATAACATTTCCAATCGCAACACTAGAAAATCTACAGCATAGACTACTTTACAAATGACATAGATGACATCAACAAGGGAATATTGTTCAATTTTCTTATTGAATCTTCCAGTCATACAAAAGATGCAGAAACACACAAAGTCATATAAACCTTTCAACTCAGGAAAATGTAACAAAAGCAAATGATATTATTGGTCAAAAACTTTGATAGTCTAAAACTATGAGAATTCCTCCCTCCTTATATTTTACAATTCTTCTTCTTATATCCCCGGATGTCTCCCTATACTTTCTTTCCCATGCAATCTTCTCCATCCTTCGCTCATAAGAGACAAATAGACGGTGCCTTCAATGCTGTGGGTGTCTCCAAAAATCTACCCGATGAACTCTTTCATCTACTCGAATTAACTCCAGCCAATTTTCCCTCCATTTTGCTTTAATAGATAGATGGACACTCTATTCTATTAGATATGAGGTAGGAAACTTAGGTGATTCATAAACTTTTCCCTTTATGGTCTAGGAGGCATCAGAGGATGACACTTGGCACCTTCCGCCTGATTCATCAAAGACACGCGGCTCTCTTCTCTTCCCTTGTAGTAACACTAGGGGCACATATAGGATTTTTACGGATGGAGACATTTGGCAGCTTCTGCCGATTTTGAAGTAACACCCAGGACCCACCACAATTTTATATTTGGCAATAGAGCTTGACGATGATTCTCTCAGGTGTTGACACGTGGAGGCCTCTGTGGTTTTGAGGAGGGTAAGTGGCATCTTCCACTTCTTTTATGGATGGAGTAGAGGGGGACCCAAAGAGTGACATTTGGTAGCATCCGCTACTTTGTGGCACTTAATAAGATGATGCCTTTACGTTAAATGGAAAGCATTAGACTCACAGCTTCCCGAATGTTGACACATGGCGAAGTCTGCTGCTTTGTCAAAAGAGGCCTCGGAGAGCGACAACTGGCCTGCTTCGCCTCCCAAAGATTGACATTTGGTGAAGTCTGCTGCTTCAAAACTTAGGCAAAAGAAACAAGAATGAGAAACGGTCCTGCGGCCAAAGAATGACACTTGGCAGCTTTCGCTGCACTCCGACACTTAGTCAAAATAAATTGGCCCTCTGCATCAAGACTTCGCGGCTTCACCTGAAGAATCAAAATTGTAGTGCTTGAATCAAAGAATAAATTAAATATGACATAGATTAAAAATTACTCTACAATTCCTCTCCAATAATAATAAATGAATAAATTCTCTTTGGAACTAGTACCATGTCGTTTAGTTCTTGATCCTATTGATCACTTTTAGGTATTTCATGATGACCAAAAAATTATTTAGTTCATGGAAAATTTTAGTGCCTTTTATTCATAGATTATTGATGATAATTATTATTATCTAATGACTTAAGAAGAAAAGTAAAATTATGGTATCCTCTAATTGAGATAAAATAATATACCCAAGGGAATGTTATCCATGGATTAGATTTTTGACATGGATTTTCAAGCTGAGAAATATAAATAATCCAAAACTAATGAATAAAATTCACCAAGATAAGCTTAGGGATATAAGAGTTCCCTCAAATAGTTAGCATTAGGTTTATCTATACATAAAAATAAAAATAAAGGCCAAAAATGTTATTGATGGGATACAAAGATGTGATTGATTCGATCTATGAAGACCTGAAAGTTTTTGATGTTAGAGTCATCACACATACTATACCATTGAAAAAAGAAGACATACCTTTCAAGTATAGATAGAGTCCAATCAATCCTATCTTAGATCATCTTATTAATAAATAAGTATAATCATTTTTGTAGACACCTAAATCTGGCCACCGATAACCTCTAATCAGGGTTTTGGCCAATTTCCACTTAAAATGCATAATTTGGCCTAAAAACACTAAAATGCATTAAATGATGTGAAACTGACATATTCAAGTGCTGATTTTGCTTAGGGTATCCCCAAATGGGGCAATTCAATTTATGGGCTAGCTAATGTTGATTAGTTCATTCTGGGTCAAAATGCTAATTTTGCACCTAGGTGCTCTAAATTGCTCTTTCTTATCAAATATTTTACATAAAACATGTGCCTTTGTTATTTATTATTGCAAACATCATAACTAGGAATATGGTTCCACTACATCTGTTGTCACCTTCTAATTCTAATCTGTTCAAATTTTGGACCAATAATAAGACATTCTGATCAATTTGGATAATATGTGCACAAAGTGCTTAATCATGCTTAAGAGCTAATAACCCAAATCAAGGCATAATCAATAATTCCATGGAAACTTGTTGAATATTTGTTTTTGGAAATGAATATTCAATATATACATCATCAAGTGACCTCATTTCTTGGGAAGACATCCCTAGGCCATAAATGCCATAAATACCAGGATTAATGCCTCTCATACCTCATCAATGCCTTCCATGATGCCCTCCATGCCTCTTAATTACCCCTTCTTCCAATTCCATGATTAGGATACTTACAAACTTAATTCCAAAAATTTAATGAATCCTCAACCACACATCTCAATCTTGAGATGGATGGTTGAGGTTGATTCTGATCAAATCTAAAAATATATAAATAGGACTTACAACATCATTTATAAGTTATTTTGGTGAAAAGTTATGATGTAAAAATATATTCAAGGACAATTAGTGTTACCATGCCAAATTTATTCCAAGCCAAGCTAAGCCACAAGCCAAAGGTGCCAAGGAGAGATGGAGGTATCCAAGCTTCCATTGCCAAGGACTTTATGAGCACAAGCTGAACAAGCCACCACTACAAAGGCATTTGGAGCATCTAAGAAAGGTGAAGGAATTCTTGTGTTTTATTCCTTACTCTTTAGTTGTGTTTTTTTTTTGTTAACTAAGCTCTCCCTAGTGTTTAGGCCTAGAGATGTTATGTTATTAATGTGTTTATTTTGTTTTGTTTTCATTTTGGAACTAACACCATATTAACCATCCTCTCTTGAGTCAACTTCATATATCACATAATGCCACACATGGTGGGACTAGATACATCCTAAACCTGAAGGAGATCCTTTTGTAACTCTAAAATATTTATTTGAGCCTTTAAAACTCTTGCAAATTGATTTTCTAACTTTATTTTGCCATTTTTGGTTGCCACAGTTTTTACATAGTAACTGACATCAACAAAAATACTGACATCAGTTACCTGACTTAACCAATGTCGGTCAGTAAAACTAACATCGACTAGATCTCGATTAGTTGTAAATGATATCAGTGGTGATAACCAACATTGGTCACTATTTTTTTCCAAAAACATAAACTTGAGAGCTATGTTTTCAAAGCTTATTATTTCAAACTCAAAAAAGCTTCAAAGCTAAAGGACATGCTAACAATTTTGATGCAAGACTGAGTTTAAAATTTTTTCAAAACATGTTTAAATCACCTTATCATGCTTAATAATATATTAATAACCTTGTTTTGGGTGTTTAACGAAGAATTTAGGTGTTTTTGGTGAATTATTTTCAAAGTTTGCAACTAAGACCAAGGGGTCAAATGAAGACCACCAAACATTTTATTTGGGTTTAAAATTGAACACATTTGTCAATTCTTATTTGAAATAGTTATTTAATCAAATTTTGTTTGGAAAAAAGAGGTATGTTGCATGTATGTTCTTCCATTTGTCCCCTATAGGGAACCCTTGGAATTAAAAGCTCCATTCCTATTGCAAGTAGCCTAGTCCAAGGCTTAGAAACAAAGTCATCTAAAGAACTCCTAAAAAACTCATCAAATTTTGGGTGATCTTGAAAATGACCTTAAAGTCTATACTTTCATGATTTATTTATTTTTATACATTTTGGCTTGCGAGGGGGACTTCATCACCTCCCACAAGTTCTTGAGGGAAGCTTTGACTTAGGGTTTCATCTCTTGGCATTGACTTCATTTGGATCCTTTGGAGTTACACATGGGACATAGTGGCACTTTAGACATCGTAGTATACTGAGCAAATAGTAGGATGTAGTGATTGAAGAAAGGACTAGACCTTTTTACAACAAGCCAAGAGATACAGACCCAAAATCCATGCTTTTATTTTGCATTGTTTGGTTTGAAAGTCATTGTGCAATTGATTTCCCTAGATCATTCATAAACTTGTTATATTTTAGATAAATCCCCACTTGCCATAGAAGTATTGTTGGTACAAGGTGTGCCTCAAGGTCCATGTCATAGTATTATCTTTTGAGAGAAGGGGGGTGTAAAAACCCTACTATATAATGCACATTTACTTTTGGATGAACACTTAAAATCCTCTAAAAAGATGTATATTGATAGATTCTAATAGTACCAAGTAACCTTATCAGTTTAGGATCTAAGGGAGATTAATGATTTGGTCTTGTCCTAAATTAAAGTCTTGTTTAGATTCAAAACTTGGTGTAAACAAACAATACCAAACCAAACACATGGTCCTCATTTTTCTTTGAACAAAGAGGAGTTATGCTGCTTGTATGAGATCATTAATTTGCCTTGTTCAAATTTCATTAAAAACTTGAGAATCATATCATCTACTTTGGCATAGTTATGCTGCCCAATTGATTTTAGACTTTCACCAAAGTTGTTTAAGTCCTTCACTTATAATATAAATTTGGAATTACACCTTTACAAGTTCATAAGGTTGATGTGTTAAATGGGTTCGCCATTTGTATTAAACTTAAGGAAACTTAGGTTTAATTTCCAATTTAGGTTGAAGGTCATTCAAGACCCATAATCATTATCATCACTTAATAGACTTAAGCCATTTTGTGATAAACACTTACACTTTGAGTCTATATACCAAAACATTTTGAGTCAACAAAGGTAGTGTTATGCTTTCAAAATTATGAGAAAATGTCTTTACCTTAGAGTTTTTTTGGGAACAAACTTGTTTATCACACATTTTGGGTAGTATAGCATCATTATACTGCCCAAAATATTTTAAATATTGTTATAAAGAATTCAAATTTGATCCTACGTGTTTAGACCAATCCAAGTCTACTTTTGATCTTTTGTCTAAAGCATAGTTAGATTGTTCACCTTTGTCTAGCTTGTTTGTCAAAATAACCAAGTTTTATACCATTATTTATGAGAAATTAAACTATTGTTAAAGTTCCTTTTGTTTCATACCTTATATGTAGTTGATCAAGTTCATGACCAAGAATCAAATGCCTAGTGTTTGTTAGAAGTGTTTCAAATCTATTAGATCAAAACTTTCATCTATTTTTTAAAGTCTAGATTTTGATGTCGTTTGGCCAAAAGTCCTAGCACATGCCTTGTTTGAGCCTATGTTTTGACACTGTGTTTGGCCAAAAGACCTAGAAACTTTTAAATTCCTAGATTAGACTGATTTGAAGCACTTTGACCTTAGAGTTTGGCATTTCAATTTTTTGGTCCATTTACTTGCTTACATTTGTGTAAATAGTGAGATGTTAGATATTTTACGCTAGTTTGTTTTCTCACAAATCCTTGCATAAGCCTTTTGATCATTTTGAAAAAATCTAAACCAAGTTGAAGGCATCATTTGTTCTAGATTCTATCATGTTTAGAGTTTTTAGAACTCTTTGACCTTTTATCATAAAGCATTGACTATGGATCCCTACATCTATTCTTACACTCATAGTGGACGCATGTACAATCTAGAGATTAGTATTATAGTTGCATAGGAATAAATGGTACAAGACCCCTATGTGGATAATATTGCTTATGAGATGGATTCCTATCCCTCTTATAATACTCAATCAGGGACACAAAGCTAAGATCCATTAGCTAACTATCTGGTTAACACACCACCTTATTTAGAGTGAGACTAAGAATAAACCATGAAATACCTAGCTATAATACCAGCAGTGGACAAGCTAGTTCTTCAATAGACATATTCTACTAATATAGCTTCCACATATGATCCATTTTTGTTTGAGAAACATTTTTTAGAGAACAAAGACAAGATTTTGGTTAGAGCCATAGAGGTAGGGGATAAATTTCTAGTAGACTTCACCCATGAAAATTTACTAAGTCTAGTAAGAGTACCCCATAATATCATTTAAGATCAATAGGCTTATTCTATAAATCCTATGGATCTAGTCCAAATAATGTATCAAGACCCTGATATATCCAATTGAGGCAAAAACATCATAGCATACCAAACCTACCTAAATTTAACAAGTGATTTCAATCAGATGAACACGGTAAGTAAGCCTCTTATTGACCTAATTCCTTCAACAAGATTGTTGATAGAATTAATTAGACAAGAGAATTTGAGTTCTAACCCATTCATACAAACCACTTCGATAGACAAGAAGGCCCATGATGAAAAAACAAAGCAAGTGCACCCTGTATTGAACGAGATTGAGGGGGATGGGATGCTTTGGTAGTAATACACAAAGAGGAATACTGCCTCCCTAATTTGTCCCCATCTTTGTGAATTGATTCTATCTAACATGCACTTATCACCTCCAATGCCTGTAGTGGGTTGAAAGTAGTGATATACCTAATATATGTGGTGCTACTTAGCACACACTCATATGTAAAAAGAGATTAATTAAGATTATTGGTGGTAGGGCTTAAGCCTACAACCATTTAATCACCCTTGTTATAGTGAGCCAAACATAGTGGACAATATGCAAATAGCATCCAATCTTGATCAAATTGGTACTAATGCACAAACAACTAGCCAAAAACATGTGCATATAGTTAATCCCATAAGTAGATCATCATACCAAGGAATAGGATTTTCTACACCCCAACATCAACCAATTGCTTCCTCAAATGTACAACCTATGGGATTAGATAATCAAATAATTGCTAATGTCACACTGCAATGATAGAATGTGACAAACCCTACTCCCCCTCAACATGTAGCAAGTAGTATTCCATAACAATATACATAGTCTAGTGTATCAAAGTAATAGAGGACAAATACATTGCTTCCTCAATCAAGGGAAACTAATATTCCACCTTGTTATGTAATGATGAACATACCTCTTCAGTCATAGACTAATATGTCAATTCAAAACCAACCAATGACTAGTCATCAATGTACAAATATTGGGCAGCAATAGATGTTGAATCTATAACCTACTTTCACTCTCTCATAGGGATTCATGTAACAAGGATGTCCCTAGGTTTCTCAAGTACCTATTAGATAATTGTTGGTTCAAAATGTGCCAAAAATTTAGAGATAGGGTCTTGGTCCACAAGTTCCCACTCAATATCAAGGTTTGATTAATCGATAGCATGTCCCTTTTCAACCATAGTAGGCATAGTATAGTTATATCCCTCCATCCCAACCACAAAATCCTCCAATTCAAACCTTTATCACCAACCCAAACTAGAATATCTCGCAACCAAATGTGCAATTTCATGTACATCCTAATCCTCATATGCATATTCCTAACCCATTCCCCAACCAAGTCAATATACCTCAATAGTTGTTTCCATCATACCTTGGTCAAAGTGTCCCACTTATGACCTCCCAACCATCTATCCAAACCCAAATTCTCCCTCAAACTGATGTTCCATCCATTTTCCTATCCCAAAATTGTAACAAATAAAGGATGTAATTGTTACCATTCAGGCTAGGAAACAGAGAAAAAAGTTCAAATTAGATGACATGTGTTCCTATCCATTCAATATGGAGTATCTATATATATCATTTCTTCTAAGATATGAACCACTAAAATTTGACAAATACAAAGGGATAGGTGACCCTAAGGCTCATTCGACCGAATTCTTTGTCGCATGTCAACCAGTGGCATATAATGACATATACCTTTTGTTGTTGTTTCTAAAGAGCTTGGCTAGACAAGCCTTGGAGTGGTTTTTAAATTTTCCCAAGAATTTAGTAATATACTTTGATGATCTTTTTGATAAAATTGTGTAGCACTTTTCCTATAATCTCAAACATGAGATTTCATTAGTAGACCTAACATAAGTAAAGTAGAAATCCTAGGATAATTTTGCAAGTTATTTATAGTGATGGAGAGCCCTTGCAAGCCATTTCACCCATAGTTTACTAGATAAATAATTAATTGTTACTTTTTACCAAAATTTTGCATAGTGAGATACCCTATCATCTAGAACTATAATGTGTGCATACATTCAAAGAGATCATTGATAAAGGTTTGTTGATCGAGAGGGTGCTCATCAATAAAGGAGTCATCAAGATTAATTACACTAATCAAAATCAAGGTAACAATGAGGTAAATGACCAACATCCCATCAAAGCACAAGCATCACAACTGGTATAGGCCAATAACCATGAAAGATCAAAGCAATTCAACTGGGATAGGAATGTTATGGGAAATAGAGTAACTGAATCCCATCATGTGTAAACAGTGAAAAAATCATCTATACCACCTTTTTATTTTAATCCTACCCAAAAACCTCTCCAACTAATGCCACAAGCATAACAACTAAGACTTGCACAGCAAATATAGCAGCGATTACCATTACAAACCCCTCCTAGAAGAATTGTGCCTGCACGTCGTGTCTTTAGTGACCTAGGAGAACCTATTGAGTTTGTATTTAAAAAACTTATTGCTGCTAATATAATTAGTTGGCCTATACCAAAGCATTATCTTCAAGGTATTCCTTATCCTAAATGGAACCATGAAAATGAATTTTGTGACTATCATCAGGTCAATGGGCATAATCTACGAAGATGTGTCCAAATCAAGAATTTAATCAAGAATATGTTGGAAAATGGGGAGATAAAATTGGATAATGGTGATTCTATTTCCAATAAAACTCTTGGGATCTATCAAAACCCCTTTCCTTAACATAACAATCAATAGCAGTAGAATAATCAACAATAATAATAATAGCTAGTGTAGTATCAAAATCAAAGGTTAAACCAGTAGAATTAACAAAATCAGTAGCAAAACCCATAATAGCAAAATAATGGATAAAACCAAGGTCAAAATAGTAACAAACACTAAACCTACCATGTAGTTTCACATGATTACTATAGGGTTCTAGGCCATATTTTATGGGGTAGTGTTAATACCATCTCCATCAATCTTAGACCAAGTACTAATCAACCTAGACCATTATTAAACAATACTATCCAACCAAATTACATGGATAATCCTTCTTCAACGTGGGAGTGCATACAGGCAATCCAATAAACTAGGACTTCCACTTTTGGATCTTATAGAAACAACTCATTCTTGCCACATGACCACATGTAAGTACACTGATAATCAAGACTTGTCCTATCTGGTCCCACACCATTTCCAATAGTAGTTAGCAATAATGGTCTACTATTTAATCCTAATTGTGAAATCACAACTCAGAGGTCAAATATTACTAACCCAAGCCCATAACCATATACCACTTTGCTTGTCATCTAACAAGTAGTTCATCCTTGGAATAAAACATTCAATATTGACCAAGACAAAAGGTTTGATATTGTGGAATAGTTGTAGAAGACACCAGCAAAAATTTCTACCTTAAATTTGCTACAAATGTCAATAATCCATAAGAACATCTTGATTGAGTTTTTGACCCAATCCACTATTGCTAGTGACATATCCCCTGATAAATTTCAAGCTTTGGTTAGACACCTAGCTCTAACCCAACAAGTCACATTCAACCAAAGTGATATGTCTTCCCTTGGCCCTCTCCATAACAATCCATTATACATACAAGTTTATATAATATGACATAAAGTAAAATGTGTCCTTATAGACAATGGATATGGCCTCAACATAGTGTCTCTCAAGCTCACAAGCTTCTTGGGTACACAGTGATATATCTCTAGTCAAAAATAATAACTATCAAAGCCTATGATAATCAAGAAAGAGAATCACAAGGCACCATTAGTTTTCCAATTATCATTGGGCCTTTGACCCATGATACACTTTGTAGTGTGCTTGATTTGGAGTTATCATAAAATATGATTTTAGGCAGGCCTTGGTTACATGAGATTTGTGTAGTCCCATCAATGTTGCACCAATGTATCAATTTTTCCCATTTAGGGAGGGAAGTGAATATTCTAAGAAATTCACACCCATATGAACACTGTAAGCATCTTGAGGTTGAGTTTTAAAGCTATAATTATTAGTATAGCATGAATCCAAGTTCCAAGTAGGATAAAGGAAAGTCTATACTTATTGATCCTTCACCAGATAATTACATCGATCTTAATACCTTGGATTTCCTTTCCCACATGCCACCTCTTGAAGCTTCCAATCATTTCACCATTCTAGATAATGCACTAGGAGAATATGTGACCCATGATACATTTCATATTCCCAATCTTCCTCAAAATTTGAAAACCTTTGGGTGACCTAAAGTCACCCCACATAGGCATGGGAAACAAAAGAATAAAGATGTAGGACCTATCACATTTGTACTAGCATCTGGTCTAGAACCCAACCCTCTTGAAGGAGATGAATCATGGTTATACAATGACAACTAGGATAATTGTTATAAAATTGTAAAGTATCATATTACCAATATGATTGTGGATAATCACAAATATGAAGGAAGAGGCCTTGAACTAAATCAACAAGGAACCATCAAGCCAATTTCCATGACCAACTACAAAATACCTTATGGACTTGGATTTAAACTGCTTAGGGGTGACCCCACATATCTTATTTAAACTCCATCACTAGTGACTAGTGATTATGATGTTGACAATGAAGCAGAGTCTGGTCATAACCTCACCTTTGATTACCTAGCTAAAAGTAACCTATTTGATAACAATTCCATTTTTACCATTACCCTAGCCATTCATTGTAACCCTTCACCAATATATTATCTCCAATTGATAGATAGGGACCAACAATCCAATCTGCTAATTGATGAGTTCCAAAATGATGAAGCATTCTATGATTTCTAAGGCCTTAGAGATAACATTCCACTAGGAGATCACAAATCAAGATTCTTAATCACATTGGATCCTGTATCCTATTTTAGAGAGTGAGTGAACACCCTTAGCCAAAAATAAATAAGTAAAACATTGAGGTCCCAAAGTGAAAACCTCTTTGAGGTGATTTTTGACCAAGGAAAAAGTAAAGATAAGAGCTATTCTAGTGGTGAAAACCTATTTTAGGTGCTATTAGATGGGGGTGTTCATTCTTCTTTGAATTTAGATCAGGAAACCACCAATGATGAACTTGCTTATGGATCCAAGTTTAGTTTTGAGCAACAAGTATTTGATCAAATTATTTAAGAATTTTTGACTATTTTTGTCACATGGCCAGATCTCCCATTAAGGGACTCAGATTCATCATTCCTAGGAGAAGTGGAAGAACATGTCTTAACAGAGGACCTTGACATAATCCAATAGTTCAAGTCATTGCCTACTATCCTAGAAGATGGCTTGACCCTTCTAATAAAATATATAATAGAGGTAAACATCAAGACTCCATCAGACCTAAAATGGATAAAATTAGGAGCATCTCTCACTAAGGAGGAATGCAACATCTTTATATCTCTGTTGAGGGAGTTTGTGGATATTTTTGCATGGGCCTATTCTAGCATGCTAGGTTTAGAGCCTGCCTTGGTTCTATACCACCTTGTGGTTAATCCTAATGCCAAATTGGTAAAATAAAAGCTCTGTAAGATGCATCTTCACATTATTTTATTAGTAAAGAAAGAGATGGAGAAAATCTTAGAAGCAGAATGTATCCAATTAATTAACTACTTAGAATGGATCTCTAATGTGGTACCTATTATCAAAAATCTTGAAGGAATTAGAATTTGTACTAATTTTTGAGACATCAACAAAGCTTGTCCTAAAGATGATTTTTCATTTCCTAATATTGACATGATCATCAATTCCATGATAGGTTATGAAATGCTTTAAATCATCGATGGCTTTTCAAGATACAACCAGATCATAATCACACCAAAAGATCATCATAAAATAATGTTCACCACTCTATGAGGAACAATTTTTTTATCAAGTGATGCCATTTGGACTTAAGAATGTTGGAGACACATATTAAAGGGATATGACAATCATATTCCATGATATGATGCATAATATTTTTGAAGACTATGTCGATGACATATTGGAAAAATCTAAAACTAGGGTTGACCATCTAGTAGAGTTGCACAAGATATCTAAAAGACTAAAAGAGTACAAAGCTAGATTCAATCTAAAAAATGTGTGTTTTGTGTAACTTTAAGAAAAATAATTGGCTTCATTGTGTCTTGTAGAGGTATTGAAGTTGTTCCAACTAAAGTCCATGCTATAAATGAGATGCCACTACCAACCAATTTGAAGTAACTCCATAGTTTTTAGGGTAAGATCCAGTCCATCCAATGCTTCATCTCTAAATTAGTGGACAAGTTCCATCCATTTACACACTTTTAGAATAAGGGAGTTGCATTTCACCAAAATGATCACTACCAAATAGCTTTTCAATAGCTCAAAGATTATCTTTTCAATCCACCTATTTTATTACCTCATATGTTAGGAAGGCCATTTTTATTATACATATTAGCTACTAATCATGCCTTGGGGGAACTCTTGGCTCAACATGATGAAAATATAAAATATCATGTTGTATACTACTTAATTCATACCTTGGTTACATATGAATGTAACTATGTGCATGTTGAAAAAGCTTGTCTAGCCATAGTTTTCTCAACTCTAAAACTGCATCATTACATGTTGAATAATAAAACCATGGTCATTTTAAAGGTACATCCACTCAAGTATCTACTATCCAAAAAAAATTACAAGGTAGAATGGATAAATGGATCATGTTTTTCAGTGAGTTTGACATAGAGTATGTCAATTAGAAGGGAATAAAGGGATAAGTTCTTACAGATCAACTTGTTGAAGCACCTCTCATGGACACACAACCACTCACATTCCAATTTCTTGATGAATCCATAATGAACTTCAGTGATACACCCATTGAGGAACAACCCTATAATCACATTTTGATGGTTCATTCACTACACATGGATTAGGGGCAGGCCTATTATTTATTACACCAAAGGGGGATTTAATCCCTAAATCAATTAGTATTAGCTTTCCTTGTACAAATAACATGGCTGAGTATAAATCACTTATTTCTAAACTTTTACAAGTAGTACATTGAAATATATCTCATCTCCAAGTTTATGGTGATTCTTAGTTAATCATCAATCAGGTTAGAAATCATTTTTAGACCAAAGATGACAAGCTAGTTCCATATAAATCCATGGTCGACACTCTTAAACAAAAAATGGCCAACATTCAGTTTGAGTACATACCAATGGATAATAATAGAACTGTAGATGCCATGGCTACAATTGGCTTTCTAATTCGATAAATAGATAAAGTTAGAAAGTATCACTTCTTCATCGAGAATTTGTCAGCACTAGATCATGAACCTTCAACCATTGTTATGATTTGTGATATTGTTAGTCCTAATTATATCTAGTACTCAACATTTAAAAATACCTTCATGACCAATTTTTACCACCTAACATCTCTCAAAAACAAACCAAATCCTTCATTCATTATTCCACTCATTATACTCTACTTGGATCCACCCTTTACCATCGTAGTTTTGATGGAACTCTACTTCATTGTTTAACTTCGATAGAGCCTACATTAGCATTAAGAGAAGTTCATGAAGGAGTATGTGGAGCCCATTCTACTAGGTCAATCCTATCCAAAAATATCTTTCATATTGGATATTATTGGCCCATAATAGACGTAGACACCACTACATATGTAAAGAAGTGTGAAAAATGTCAACAACATGCTAATCCGATTCATGCCCTAGTAAAAACTCTAAAAATGATGTTGACACCATGGCCATTTTATACATGGGGACTTGACCTCATTAGGAAGGTCAGCCCCACTTCATCTGATGGCTATAAACATATCCTTACTGCCATCGAATATTTCACTAAGTGGGTTAAAGTTATACCCCTCACTTATGTGACTGGAAATCAAATTTCCAAATTCATCTTCAACCATCTCATCTAAAATTATGGTATTCCCTCTCACATTATATTTAATAATGGAGGATCATTCAAGAATAGATATGTAGACCAGTTATATACTAAATACAACATCACCCAACATTTTTATATAGTATAATATCTTCAAGCTAATGGCCAAGCTGAGACATCCAAAAAAACCATTGTCAATATTCTCAAAGATATTGTCAATGATGTCAGTCATGATTAACACCTCCATTTATTCCCTGCCCTTTGGGCATATCATACCAATCATCATACCCCCATAGTAGCCACTCCATACTCACTTGTTTATGGTATTGAATACATCCTTCCCATTGAGGTCAAATTACCTTCACTACGCATCTCTTTCAAGCATGTCCTAGATGATCATGACTATCGAGTAGCTCACCTTCAAGATCTATACCTACTTGATGAGAAATAAAAATCTATGTTCAATAATCTTCAAGCATATTAGAACCAACTCAAAGGCCACTATAGTCAATGTGTTAAGTATTGAACATTTGAACTTGGTGATCTTGTTCTTAAAGATAACCAAAACAATACCATGGCCAAGAAAAAGCATAAAGGAAAAAACAAACCAAACTAGATAGGGCCTTTCATCATCACTACAAATTATAGATAAAGATCATATAGGCTTACCACACCAGATAGAGAGGAACTTCCATAGCTGATGAATATTATTCATCTCAAGTGGTACTTGCTTGAGCACTAAGGTGTATTGTCTGTAAGGACCATTTTAGTTATGCCTTTTTATCACTATTCTTCCATTTATAAATACCATCCTTATCCATCCTCTTTACCATTTCCACTTTCCATTTCTGACCTATCAACCTAGTGTGTTCTAAATCTTAGCCAATTTGACCTTGGTTTTTGTCATCCATTCTGCATTTTTATCATCAAGGTATCTGATCAATTTCATTAGTTAGTTTAATAACTTTAGATAAAGATCATATTTTGGGATAGTGTGATAGAAGGTCCAGTAGTTGCATCCTTCATTTATTATTCTTTCTTATCACTGGTCTTGTTGCTAATTATAACCACCTTTGGGAAAATTAGTACCTTTGATCTATGCCATTATGTCCTAGTTATAACCACCTATGGGAAAACTAGGGGAAACATTAAGCCTTAATATACCAACTCACCACTTCCTATGCCACACTATGCTTTTTTACCATCTATGCCTATTTTATTTGAATAGGCTACTACACTAGTCAAGTTCCTCCATTATAAGGGCATAACTATAGTGACTTAAGGTCCTACTTTGGGACTATGTAGGTAGTGCTCAATACTTGTTAAGGTTATCTCAGTCACCCTTTTCCCCATACTCTCACCATTTTTCAAGAAACCTAAGACATGATCTCATCATTTTGCAAGCAACCTAAGCCATGCTCTCACCATTTTACAAGTAACCTAAGCCACACTCTCACCATTTTATGAACAACCGTAGCCATGTTCTCTCCATTTTGAAAGATTGAACCATTTAGTGTCTCATCATTTTTGATTGAGTTGAGACACTGTAAAACTTCTAAAAACGTTTGAAAATCATTAGAAAAGAATAAAAACATTGACCACTTCTTTGCCTCAAGGATTCTAGGAACCCTTACTAAGTTACAAGTAAATCATTTGTTATTTAGTTTCCCCATCATTTTTGGCCTTTTTCTCTCACACACTTTTCATTTTTCAAGACCATTCCTATTCTTTTATGACATCAATTCTATTCATTTTCCTTAGTTATCACATTCTTCCCATTCCTTGGGAGAATTGCATTTGGCCTAAAGTTTTTAATTGGATATTACATCCATGGAACTATGTAGGAAATGTCCACTTGCATAGTGTCTATGGAGATAACTTGGACACCCCCTTCCTTTTATTATATTCCCCCATCTTGTTCATTTGTTAAGTTGTCACTAATTTTCTAGGGGAAATGTTCATATGGTTTCTACTACATTGTTCATTTATTTATTTTTGTTTTTATTTATGTTGTTTGTCTATCTATCTATTTTCTTGATTTCAATATTGTTGCCTTGGTTTAGTTTATGTGTGTTTGTTGGGTGATTCCTTACCCACACTTACACTTGAATCCATCCATATTCATATTTTTACATTGTCATCATAGTTTCTATTATTGGTGCATTATTTTCTATTGAGTATTGGATTATGGGAGTTAGTCCTCATTCATATTTTGTTTAAGTCCTAATGATGTCAACCATGATGCCTACCGACATGTGTTACAACAAACCTCAGTTTCATGAAGTCTATTTAGCAATGGTGGTACCTCTTCGACACCAACATCCTAATTCCATCCTAATCATATCCCAAATAGAGTAATTAAACATGAAAGAATTTCAACCTTTATTAGTTCAGATGAGCATCTCCCTAATAGTAGGTTGTTCTAATTCATCATTACCCTCTATGTTAAGTTATCATCATCCTTGACCAATTTTATCATGTTTGCCATAATCAGGCTCCAATGGTTATAACTGCCTATGGGTAAATCATTGCACACCAATCTGCCTACATTTCTTAATGATTTATTACTACCTTTGGGTAAATCATTGTGTTTTTAACACTTTACTTTTTCTACCTATATAGGGGCATGTTGTCTTTTTTGTCTATCCTAACTAGGGTAGATCCATCTTCTCAATGATTATAACCACCTTTGGGCAAATCATTGTGTTAGCATACCATGTTACTACTATCAGGGTACAATGCTTATAACCACCTTTGTCCAAACCATTAGACACCATCCCACTTGCATTTTCAATGATTTTGAATACTTTTTCAATATCATTGTGTTTTCATCCCATCATCTTTCCTTTCTTTGGTCCCCTCATTTCACTTCTTTCTTTTCAAATGACTGTTTACCAACTTATTTGTGCCAACCATTCCCTCAAGGGGGCATCATATAGTTAGTTTATCATTATTGTAGTTGTAGGCATACAAAACTTTTCATTCTTTGAGAATAAGTTACTATGCTTATATCTTGCAATGCTTTCCCAAATAGGGGCAAATTGTAGACACTGAAATCTAGCCGTCGATAAACTCTGATTAGGTTTTTGGCCAATTTCTACTTAAAATGCATAAAATGTATTAAATAATTTGAAAGTAACATATTCAAGTGCCAATTTTGGCTAAGGTATCCCTAAATGGGGTAATGCAATTTATGGGCCAACTAACTTTGATTAGTTCATTTCAAGTCAAAATGCCAATTTTGCACCTAGGTGCTCTAAATTGCTCTTTCCTATAAAATATTTTGCATAATAAATTTGCCTTTGTTATTTTTTATTAGAAACATCCTAATGGTAATACGGTTCCAATACATATTATGTCACCTTCTAATTCCAATATAGTCAAAATTTGGACTAATAACAAGACACTCTGATCGATTTGCGTAATTTTTGCACAAAGTGCTTAATCATACTTAAGAGTTAATTAACCCAAATCAACGCATAATCAAGAATTCCCTGGAAACTTGTTGAATATTTGTTTCTAGAAATGAATATTGAATATCTGCATCATCAAGTGACCTCATTTCTTGGGAAGACATCCCTATGCCATAAATACCACAAATATTAGGATTCATGCCTCTCATGCCTCATCAATGCCTTCCATGATGCCCTCCATGCCTCTTAATTGCCCATTCTTCCAATTCCATGATGAAGATAATTACAAAATTAATTCTAAAAATTGAATTAATCCTCAACCACACATGTCAATCTTGAGATGAATGGTTGAGGTTGATTCTGATCAAATCCAAAAATCTATAAATAGGAGGCCTCACAACATCATTTACAAGCTATTTTGGTGCAAAGTTATGATGCACACATATCTTTAAGGAGTCATTGAAACTAGTGTTACCATGCCAAATTGATTCCAAGCCAAGCCAAGCCACAAACCAAAGGTGCCAAGGAGAGATGGATGTAGCCAAGCTTGCATTGCCAAGGACTTCATGAGCACAAGCCAAGAAAGCCACCAAAACAAAGGCATTTAGAGCATCCAAGGAAGGTGAAGGAATTATTGTGTTTTATTCCTTACCTTTTATTTGTGTTTGTCATTTTTTCTGTTAACTAATCTCTCCCTAGTGTTTAGGCCTAGAGATGTTATGCTATTAGTGTGTTTATTTCATTTTATTTTCATTTAAGAACTAACACCATACTAACCATCCATTCTTGAGTAAAATTCCTAGATCACAATTGGTAGAGAAAAAACCATATTTTCTATTAGGAATTCTACATGGGTAGCCAACTTATACCATGTATAAAATAAGAATGGAGAAATTATGTTATGTGTATTTTAGGAACCTCAACTGATCTTCTAAAAAATATAATTATCCATTGCTTTCACTAGATTAATTAATTCAATTAGTGAGTGGGTCAAAGATGATGTCCTTTATATAGGGTTTCTCTGGTTTCAACTAGGTATTGGTATAAAATGATGACAAGATGAAGACTACTATCACCACCAATTGTGGAACTTTTGCATAAAATATAATGCCACTCAGACTAATTAATATAGGTGTTATGTTATAGTGTGATATGGAATTAAAATTTTAGGTAATCATTACAAAATACATCATCATTAACATGGATGAATTAATTATCTCTTCTAAATAAATAATTGATCATGTCGATCAATTTCATAGGATATTTGATAGATGTTATAGATATGTGATCTCCATGAACCCAAAAAAATTATGTTTGGAGTAACAAAATGTAAATTTTGTGGACACATTATTATGAAGGAATGAATTCACATTGATCTAGAGAGATTACAAAACATTAAAAAATCTTATCCAAACAATAAGAAATATCATAAGTCCTTCTTTGGTAAAAATTAATTTTGTTCGTAAGTTTATTTTAGGATTTGTAGATATTGTGAAGCCATTAAATGTCATGTTGAAATAGGATGTAAAATAGAGACAAAGAAATAATTTAAATATGTCAAGATATACATTAACCAAGCTCCAGTTTTGATCAACCCATATTTCAACAAGGATTTATTCTTGTATTCATTTTTATCAAAACACACTATAATAACAATACTCACACATAAGATAGATGATAATGAAAATATATCTACATTTATGAACACCAATATGAAAGATGAAAAATGAATTATTCTATGATAGATAAGTAGATCTATGATTTTATCAATATTGTAAAAAAAATAATGCATCATATCCTGCACAACAAGACATATGCCATTGTCCTAGACCCCATGGGAAAGCTTAAGGTTGGACAAAATGAGTTAAGAGAGATAAGGGGTAAATGCATGGATAATTTGTATGAATATGACTTCGATATCAGACCTACTAAGATGGTAATAGGTAATTATATCATACACATAATGGCTAAGATTGATATGTGCATATTTATAAAATATATCAACCACTCTTAACTAATTAGAGGTGATTGGTACACAAAGATTATCCATTATATGGTAACTAAAATGTGCCCTCCTAAATTGAGTAGAGAATAAATATGCGTAGTTAGGCATAATTTAATGCACTACATGATAAATAAGGGGATGCTTTACCAAAAAACATTAAGGCATCTATTTAAGATGCATATCTAAAGAATAAGCTATTGATATTCTTAATAATCTTCACTAGAATATTGGAATTGGACACCCTTTAGGGAAGGATATGACACAAAAAAATTTAAGGATAGATTTTTATTATCCTAACATATTTATATATGCCCAAAAACATGTTAGAAACTACCACCAATGTCAACCATTTGGAATAAAGGAAATACACATAACAAAGCCTTTATAACATGTAATTGATGGGAATACCTTTACACAATGGGGCCTATATTTTGTAGAAATCATTAATCCCAATTCTTCATTAGGATATAAGTTTGTTTTGATAAACAAAAACTATTTTACAAGATGTATTGAAGTAATAATAACAAAGAAATATAGATATTTGGACATGATCAAAATTCTATAAGAAAACATATAAACTAGATTTAGGACACCAATCTCTCTCATATGTGATAATGATCTAGAATTTTAATTTAATGAGTTCATAAAATTAGCTTTTAATAATCATATTACTATAAATTTATCTTCTAATTACTATCAATAAAGAAATAGAGTGGAAAAATCCAAAAATAGTAATTTGATGGATGCCATAAAGAAGTTGTTGAAGAAAAACTCAAAGAATGGCATATATTATTGAAGTATACATTATGGATAGATAGATAAGACACAAATAGGTTCTCAAGGTTTCACCTATCCTATTATTATATATACTATAGCATGTGTTCCCCATTAATCTCAATTTTATAACATACTATTTTATGCATGAGTTTATGAAAAAAGATAAAATAACTTTGCTTTAGTTACTAGACATTATCCAAATGAATGATGCTTGAATAGAATCTTTAAAAAACTTTAGCAAACATGAGGACATTTTCAAAAGGTGGTTCGATAAAAGATAAAAAATCATGGTATTTTATAATTTTAAACCTAGTGCTCCTATGGGATAAAACACATGAAAATAAAAGATAACATGATAAGTAAATTCCTTTATGGATTATACCATATCATATTTCTGATATCCCAGGTAACTATGTTTTTTGCTTAAAAAACCTTCAAGATAAAGATTTAACTTTTACATTTAATTGGAAGTTTTTGGAATATTATTTCATCGCTTCTCTAATTGAAGTCATCTCAGAGTGATTTTGAGTTATACTCTAGTAATAGGGTTAGAGTAGATGTCATGTTTTTCTAGAGTAATTGTCTTGCTTTTTAGAATATATTTATTATTTTTATAAAGTAGATTTATCACTTTCATATAATAAATTTCATGATT